>JAMBLF010000939.1:0-166965 GCA_030578115.1 Leucoptera coffeella | reverse complement strand
TGATCTAAGTACAAATTAAAAAAACTATATATTGACAAAAGGAATATATATGAGTGAAGTGGAAGGGCGGTTACGTAGGGGCCGGCCTAATAAGACATATATGTAACAGTCAGATAGACGCTATATTGAAAAAAGGTGACGTTAGGAGTACCTATAACCGCCGAGAGTGTATTAGAGAATGTATGAATGTCAATGAAGCGAAAGTGGTCTGTCAGGATCGGGACAAATGGGGATCCGTGATCTCTGCCTACCCCTCTACAGGGAATCAGGCGTGATGTGTATGTATGTATGTAAAAAAACTATTTTTTATATTATACAAACATGGCACTGAGCATTGTCTTTACATATTTTTACCGAGGTTAGTTCACCAACCATTTCGGCTGCTCAAGATGCCACGTCATGAAGACCACGACCGCTCTGATAAGAGCGTAACGATTGAGAAGAAGAAGTTCAGCGGAGACCCTTGGAGAAGAACTAACAAGAAACTCCAGAAATCAATTTATTATAATCACCCTTAACAAACATAAAAATTACAAAGAGTGGGCAAAAAACACAACGCTGGTAATACTAAATTTACCTTTCATACAAAATAACACGCAATGGCGGAAACGTCAAATTTAGTTCCAAGTTTGGCTACTGCCACCTTATGTGGCGGGTACTCTAATTTACTAATAGAGTACCCGCCACATAAGGTGGCAGTAGCCAAACTTGGAACTAAATTTGACGTTTCCGCCATTGCGTGTTATTTTGTATGAAAGGTAAATTTAGTATTACCAGCGTTGTGTTTTTTGCCCACTCTTTGTAATTTTTATGTTTGTTAAGGGTGATTATAATAAATTGATTTCTGGAGTTTCTTGTTAGTTCTTCTCCAAGGGTCTCCGCTGAACTTCTTCTTCTCAATCGTTACGCTCTTATCAGAGCGGTCGTGGTCTTCATGACGTGGCATCTTGAGCAGCCGAAATGGTTGATGAACTAACCTCGGTAAAAATATGTAAAGACAATGCTCAATGCCATGTTTGAAATAGTTTTTTTTACATACATACATACACATCACGCCCTGATTCCCTGTAGAGGGGTAGGCAGAGATCACGGATCCCCATTTGTCCCGATCCTGACAGACCACTTTCGCTTCATTGACATTCATACATTCTCTAATACACTCTCGGCGGTTATAGGTACTCCTAACGTCACCTTTTTTCAATATAGCGTCTATCTGACTGTTACATATATGTCTTATTAGGCCGGCCCCTACGTAACCGCCCTTCCACTTCACTCATATATATTCCTTTTGTCAATATATAGTTTTTTTAATTTGTACTTAGATCATAAAATAACTTTCTAAGAGAGCTTATGATAGGGCCTATTTTGAATAAAAATATTTTGACTTTGGTATATTAATTTGTTTTATTTGAGTTTATAGCTCTGCAACCAAAGATCGTTACAAATGAAACCTCAATATAATGTATCGAGCCGTATGGCACAGTGAGTGCTAGTTTTGGCGTGTTTACTGGCAACACTGGATTACGCGACTGTGGCGACGCCTCCAACTGCCACCTTATGTGGCGGGTACTCTAGGTGGAAGGTGTATATCTCTGGTCTTCTTTCAAAAGAATATAATATATATCTAATTTTATAACCATTATTAGTTTATGCAATCATTCTCCGATTATGATAGATAAGATTTAATATTTGGTCACATTGGCTCGGATGCTGCCAAATAAGGACAGTTGATTTATCAATGGAATTTAAAATTCCGTACTTGTACATTTTTCTATGGGGGCAAAAACATCTTTTTACAGAATATGTCCATTCCCCAAATAAGCAAAGGTGTGACCGTGCAATAACTTATTAGTACCTACAAAACACCCCTGTCAGATTAAATCTTGACTTAGTGACGGAAAATGGGGTCACTTTCAGTTCAGTATCTGCATTAGATATTTGTTTTCTGTTGAACTATTTTGATTTATAGCATCCCAAACTGAGTCCATAACTGATGAACCCCATTATATTTACTCACTAATACCCTAAAATGAAACGCAATGAGTATATCCAGAAACAATTTATTACAAATTATTAAGAAACTACATTTTTCTTTCAATATTTACAGAACGATAGTCAGCCAACCGGGTAAAACATTGTATAGAATACAATTTAATTATTTGATAGAAACACCATATAACTTATAATTACTGATGTGTCTTAAATAAAACTAGTGTAAAATAAATTGTCTATTTTCGCAAAGCATAACAACACGAAGCAGGTTTATTTTTATTAGATTAATAATTAATATAATGTAACCATAGATTTTATACTGTATGATATAGTCTGGCTAACGAAAGTAGATACTGAAAAAGCGCGGCAAATTTAAAATATATTAGCATTGCAACCCTAAAATAAAAAGGAAAGGCGGAACAACTCACTTTGATACTTTGACATTTATTTTTATTTTACCAGTGGATGCTTCCAATTTTGTCCGCGTTGTGACGTGATTAAAAGTAGCTTATATAACTTGTTATCTCTTTATTAACTCCATACTAAACATCACACGGATAGGTCACTCCATTGAAGCGTATTTAAAGGAACAAAAAGAACAAACAATAAATAAATTAAACGAATATGTACTTACTTAATTGAAATAAAAAAATATCAAGACTTTTTGACCGTACTAACCTAACCTAACTTACGCAAGTCAACCATAAAGAAACATCGACAACACGCCAACTTCGGCGTCAGAAATAGGAATACCATACACTAATTCTGATTTTACCAAATTTTTCGGAAAACAGATACAAATTAATTTTCTTTAAAATAAAATTGCCAAGTTTTTCTGTACCTAATTAGTTAAGATATAGTGTGCCTAATTACTTAAGCTATTTATTAGACCAACATAAGGCTTACTGTAGCTCTTGAAATGATCCAACACGTACATACGAAACTTATTTTCGATTAACACAATTTTAGCAGACGTACGAATTTTTAAAACTCATTTTATAAAATGTTCAAAATGAGTTTGTTTGAAAAATGCCTTTTTGGTAATTAATTGTTCCTAAGTACTTTCTACTTAAAATACCCCAAATTGTAGGGTAAATACCTGATGCTAGGAACACTTTAGTGTTGTCATATAAAAAGTTTGCAAAATTATCCAGTATCTACTTTCGTTAGCCAAAACTATAGCTATGAATGCAATTTCACAATAGTAGCTTATTATTTATCATGTTCCTAGTACAACGTATTCTTACGTGACCTAAAACTTGTAAAAGTGAATAATATCCATAAAACTAATAATGGATTTTTACATATTTGAACAAATATTTATTAGGTTAATATTTTCTTATTATTAAAATGTGTAGTCTATATAGATATTGTTCTACGCTTTAAGATAACTAATCTTCATAATTAAGAAATACTGCAGGATTAGTGAAAGGATAAATCTGTATGATTTATACTCTACGAGTATATGAACATTATATATTCCCTAACAAAAGTGATATTGATTGATTTAATTGTACAAACCGAGATTCAGAATTAAGAGTAGTTTGTTTCATGACAGAAATTTCGTTTTAATTAAATACGTTTTTACTTGGAATCATTCACCAGTTTTGTACTACCATGAATAATACGGCCAAAAGTAAATGTTGCTGCTAAATTCTTTCTGCTTATTTCTTACTTTCATTACATAAATGTACACATGCGTTATTCGATACTTCATAAAAACGCTACGATTTGCAATCATTAAAATAAATTATTGCTAACTAATTTAGTATAAAATAAACATCTCCTACGTATATTAAAAATACACTATGGAGTATTTAGCTTTTTCAAGAACGAATGTATACCGCGTTGGTTCTTCTTCGCTTCGGGCGTTTTCGAGGCTGCTTTAACCGGTTTCACTTTATCTGCTTTCTTGGTTTTAACTTTCTCACTTTTCGGCGTAGTAGGCTTTGGATCTCCACTCGGTTTCTCTTTCTTCTTCTTAGACTTCTTCTTATCTCCTTCTTCAGGTTCTTTCGGTGGCTTCAGTGCTTCTGTAGGGTCGTCCATTATCATGGTAAGTTTTCCGAGGTACTTCCAAAGTGCATCTACGCATTTATCCGGTTTGCCACCGTTAGAAGTTTCCCATATTAACCCATACAGTCTAGGTTTCAGTTTTTCTGTAGGTTTCTTTATTTCTGGACTCAAATTCTTCCTCCAAATGTTTCAACCTGGCTTTCTGGGTTTCTGGTGACAGTGATAAGACATCTCCCTCGTCCATTGTTGCTTCCTGAAATTTGTAATTCACATTTTTTATAGGTATTATTAAACATCTTTAGAAGTATATAGGATAACCATGTTTATGGTTATTGCAATCGTGTTATGTTTTGGGAAATGTCGTTAATGTACCTGCAAAACGTCTCATTTCCACCATCTATATACAGGTAAAATGTTGTCCAGTCCGCAAAATATTCGACCATTATTGTATTATAACATAAAAAAAACCACATAACCACCCATTTATCGGACTGATTATATCAATGCTTGTAAAGAGACACTTCTACACGTTTAGGCGCTATCTAGTTAACATTTGACTTGTAGGTAGCCATAAATCATATATGTACACCTTTAAACTAACTTCTATAATATCCTTACCTCATCACTAAGATACCCATGAGGCACGAACACATCATTGTCGATTTCATAGTCGTCCTCTGGTTCAACGTCGCTCCCAGCGGCACTCCCGTCCAAGCTTTCACCTTCTTGTTCCTCTTCCCATTCATCATCACTGTCCACTTCGTAATCGAGGAGTTTTCTGTGAAAGGAAATAGATTGTGAGTTAGTATTTACCAGATTTGACGACCTCCGTAGCGCGATCAGTTAGTCCCACGAACGCTAATCGTGAGGTCCCCGGGTTCGATGCCTGGTGGATGCAGGGTTAAGAACTACGCTTTCCTAATGCTTTCCAAACTGGTTGTTGATTATATATGCTATATATGTATTTATCTACATATAATATGTATATATTTCTTAAATATACGTTGACTAGTACCCTTAACACAAGTCTTAAATGAACTTACGAAGGGGGCTAGTTCAATTGCTGTAATAATGTCCAACTATTATTATTATTAGAAATAAGGCTTCAAACGACGATGGTTAACAGGATATGAATGTTTTCACAAAGGGAAAGTTATGGCAAGAGCAACCAAGGTTATGTTTTGATGTTTTTAACGTTAAATGTTCTGTGGCAAGTGTCCGAATTTATTTATATGCGATACCTATTTTTGTTACATATAACAAATTCTTTGAATTTATTACTAGTGACAATCAGGCCAGTGTAACAATTTGTAAATAATGCTTTTTAATAAAATTTTATGTATCATAATGAGGTCACAGTGACCTCAATAACATCCGGTAGCTTTTTTTAAAGGTGGCATACGAAACGTATGTGTAAAGAACTTTATTTGTAGTATGATTTTATGTACATACTATATTATATGAACCAACATTTGAAATTCCAATCTCGACACAGAGTTTTCTAGACATACAATTTTATTATGAACTTATGTTTCTCATCCTAATGTATACTCACGATGTTTTCCGTTACTGTTGTGGAATAGTGTATTTTACTGACTTTTCATTGAAAAAACATTCATAAAAATTAAATTCTAATTTGCTACATCCTCGGGTGGGACTCTCATTCCGAGTGTAAGGCCCTCAAATATTGAACATACATACATACATACAAATCACGCCTGATTCCCTGTAGAGTGGTAGGCAGAGATCACGGATCCCCATTTGTCCCGATCCTGACAGACCACTTTCGCTTCATTGACATTCATACATCTTCTCATATACTCTCATATATTGAACTACATTGCTAATATATTATATATGTAAAATATAATGAATTCTTACTTGGTCCTGTCCAAACGGCCTTCTTGGCTTCACGAAGGGACTTTTCTTACGCCAAGTTCCCCAGTACGGCGGGACGTCTGTTTCATGGAAACTCAACAGTTTTGGCCTCAGTTTCTCTCTGACAGTTGTCTCACAGATCACTTCACCTAGCCCATCTAATACTGGTAGTTCGTCCTCTGGAATATTAGTTCCATGGTATTAGTTTACTAACATACATGTGGTGAAATATGAGATGTAAAAAGTCATAAAAGTAAGTGTTTGTACATACGTTAATAGCTATTCAGGCCTACTACTCCAAAAGCCGATAAGAGTTGTCAAAAGAGTAATAAAAAGAGTAGGAAAATGTATAAAATAATACTAAAATATACAATGTATTGATATACATTATTCCTTCTTAAATATTTAGCACATATGCATTGTTTCAATCATTTTCAGCATGAGTTTTGAATCAAGATATATTAGACCTTGTATGGAATCAGTGCTATTATATTTATTTGTAGTAGTAAGTAGTATTTTGTATACTTACCAACAACCATAACATCATCGTCTTCCTTATCACTTAACGGCCAAGTTTTGCCTTGAGATTCAGGCTTCACATCACCGCCTTTTAACTTCTGTAAATACAAATTATCTCTCCCTTCTTCCTGCTTCTTAAGACTTCCATCTAACTCTGTTCTTCTATCTTCTGTAAACTGTACTCTTACTAACGGTGCCACTCTCATATCTGACTTCACCGTAAACGTTGTAAGGTGATCATTTTTGCTGCATATTCCTGAAATAGTAGTAGTAGTACTTTCTTTATCAGTCTTCTGTTTCGGAACGAAGAAGTTTATAAATGCCTCTGCCGCCTTCTTCTTTTTTAACTCCTGTTCTTGTTTCTCTAGTTCTAGAGCTTCTTGCTTTTTGCGTTTCTCTTCCTCTTTGGCTTCTCGCTCTTTGCGCTTCTGTTCTTCCTTTTCTTCGCGTTCCTTTCGCTTCTGCTCCTCTTTTTCTTCTTTTAGTTCTGTGGAATAATGAAACATGCAAATAATTTGTCACCTTGTAGCACAGAAAAATTATTATGATTTTATTAACTACATTACATAATCATGATGATTGATGTTATACTAAAAGATCTCATTCAGGGGTCAAAAAAATGACGGGATATTGCCTCCAATTCATCTTTTAAGACTACAGTGATATTAGGATAATGCCCTTATCAGAATTATCAATCTTTAAATACTTACATACACATCACGCCCATTTCTCTAAATATTAGTAAAAGGAAATACTGATTTCCATTATAGACAAATTTTAGCTAAGTTCTTCATCAATAACTAGGTCTATAAAATTATTTTAGTACTATATTTTCGAAACATATTATATGTATATAAAAATATAAACATACTCTTTTCCAGTTCCTTTTGTTTCTCTTTCTCTTCTCTTTCTTTCCTTTTCTGTTCTTCTTTCTCTTCCTTTTCTTTCTTTCTCGCTTCCTCTTTCTGTTCCTTCTCTTTCTTTCTTAGCTCTTCCTTTTCTTTCCTGATTTTCTCTCTCTCTTCTTTCTCTTGTTGTTTCTTTTTTTCTCGCTCTAATCTTTCCTTTTCTCTTTCTTCTTTTTTCTTGGCTGATTCAAGTTTCTTTTGTTGCTGAAAGGTTAATCTAAGTTATAATGTGCTTGATAAGATATTATGTGGTAAAATTACTAACTTTAAAAATATCAGAATTAGTGCTTATGCAACTAGAATGTCCTGTTTCTAAAACTGTAAACAATGTCTTAGGTTAAAGTGTCAATTTTTCAATTAGGGTTTATCTCACAAATGCAAAGTAAACACAGGATATTGTCAAATATATTTATTATTTATTTTAAAGATTACATATACTGAAAGTTAACTGCATTCCCAGCTATTTATATAACTTACCTATGTAATACTTATGTATCAGATCCAGTTTCCTTTATAGGGATAAGCATGAACAGATAAAAGTTACAAAATTTTAATAAGAGAAACATACATGGTTTGTCCTGTGAGTTTGGAATGTAAGAATGCTATTTGACTTTTGTTTAGCAAGTCACAAGTACAAGTTAGATAATATAGGTAAATGGTATTAAATAGGCTAGAAATACCTGTAAAATTTTCCTAATAAGTAATAACGCAATAGCATTTTTAACCAAAATAATATTACATAACATTGTTGCGCCTGGAAGAACCAATAAAGGCAAAATCGTAACATTTGATTAAAGAAAAAAAACTGTTTGTTAGAACTATAATACATAGCAGAAGAAGCTATATTCCTATTCTTTTGAGATATCACAAAACGGATTTCACAGGCATGGCATAGCATGTATGCTTCATAATGAAATAATTTTTTTTTTTTAATTTATCAGTTTTTCCAGGCGCAACCATGATATGCAAGATTCTGATGACCATGTAAAGAATTTAATACTGTGAGACCTGTATGAAAACTATGACATTTTACCTGTTTTGGAGTTATAGATGTGGTTGAATCATTATGGGAGTCCCCACTTTCACTTTTAGTGATTGAAGAATTGCGTGTCTGCTTTGGTGTTGAATTTTTTCGAGTAACTGGAGTTTTTGGACTGCTGGTTGTCTTGGACACATCACAATCTTCATTCACACTCATATCAACATCAGTATCATTGTCCTTGCTTATTTTAAGACTATCATCTTCTTGTGAAGACTCCTGGTTTTCTGCATTTTTCTCTATCTCATGTTCTTCTTGGCTCTTATTTTCTTGTTCTAAGCTGACCTTCTTTCTGTCTCCTTTCTTCTTGGCAGATTTTACTTCTTTCTGCTTCTGAAAGATTGAAACATTTTTGGTTATTTACAATTAGGACACAATTTTAATGCGATTGGTTACTATACAATTATTTTTTCATGTTAAACTGCCTCGCTTAATACAAATGCAGTGGTCTAATTGATGGCAGAACACGCCACTGCTGATGTTATACAATAATAATAAAATATACTAACATTATTGAGTACATGTTTATGATGAAATTAATGTTCATAATGTCTCCAAAAGAAACAGTCATGTATAAGCTTCAATTTATACTTTGAATGTTATATTCAACCAAACTTAGCAGAACCCATTATAAGCAAAATTTATTTTTCATTGAAATGTTTAGTGCTAGCACTACTAGTAGTATGGGCAAGTTCCAATATTCTCAGACCCACAGACCTCTATAACGCTAGATGCCACAAATGCACTCATTTCTATGAAAACCGCGCGTGCCGAAATATGCGTAGGTATTATGACGTCACAGCGGCGATTTAGTGATGGGAAAATACTCGCGCATCAAAACGATTCAACGGAGTGCGACGCATAATAGTACAAATTATTGGTGCCAAATAAAACTTCAAATGTGATTATGAAAAGTTTATTCATGTTAGATATTGTTATGTTATATAAAATAGTTTTAAGTTAATCTAAAGTTACTATTAAGTAGGTATATGATTGGCTTAGTGGTACACACAAGTGACTTATCTAATTAATGAGACTTATTTAATTATTCTTTTAACCAAAAAACATAATAAAAATTAATTTGTAAAAACCAATTAATTTGCCCCGTAGCATCAATCCACCTTTCTTTAATATAGGGGTCGCTTGGAAACCTGTAATGAAAATTTACTCTACGTTATTCTAATTCTTAACAAATAAATACAACATGAACAAATTTTACAAACATAATTTTCTTATAATTTTAATCAGTTAGAGTACCTATTTGTAGTTTTGAAATCCATTCGAATCGACAACCATAACTGGAATCGATTCATGTGCACAACACTATTTGCCTATTTGGTACGATGAATGAGAATAACCTCTGTACCACGAAGCGCAACTACCACTGAAAGTATCGATCGATTCCGTGTTCACTGCTTGCTTTATATGAACTGATACAACACCTTTGGAACTAAATGCAGCAATGTAATTTAAACACGTAGTATGCACACATTTACATGTATTTTGGTGGTTTACATAGTAATAGACACAAATAAGATAAAATAATTGATTTATAAATAAAATACGCACAATTAAATAACAAATTTACTTACCGGTGAAAAGAAATATTTCCATGATCTCGGCTTACTTTTCTTGAATCATTTTTACAAGATATTACGGCACAACTAGGCATTTTTCTGAGGAGCGCTTCACGTTCGCCAACGATGACGGTCGGGACGGGACTAAATGTACGCAGTCAAAAGGTTGATCATTGATCAACCTTTTGACACGCAAAGTACGTACACTTGCGGTATCTAGGGTTATAGAGGTCTGTGCTCAGACCAATTATTAGAGCATAAGTACATAATAATAATTACACAATGAAAAAAAAAATTGTTACACATATTCATACTAATTCCCTGTAAGAGCTCCTGATATGACACTCCTTAATATATATCCAATAATCCCAATGTAGCTTAGGTTAGGGTCAGAGAGTAGATTTTGGGGTTATGATAATAAAGACTATATAACATACCTGTTTGGGAGTTATGGATGTAGTTGAGTCATTTTGAGAATCCCCATTTTCACTTTTCCCTAGAGAAGACTTCCGTGTTTGCTTTGGTGTGGAACTTTTTCGTGTAACCGGTGTTTTTGGACCGCTATTTGTAGTGTTTGTAGAAACTTCACCTTCATCATCACTAATCATAACCACATCTTCTTTTAAATCATTTTCTTTGCTCAATTTGCCTACTTTTGGAGCAGCTTCGCCATCGTGAGCAGATAACTTCCTCTTTCTGGTTGAAGAACTAATAGGAGAGGTCGGTATATCACTGAGCAGCATGAGAGGGAGACGTGCTTGCTTCAGTTTCTTCTGAGAAGGGCTCACTTCTACTGAAGTTCTTTTGTTCCCCTTCATTTTAAGCGTTCAAGTAGCTTATCCAAATAATTTATAAATTATTTCACTGTTAATTATAGTTTATAACATTACATTATTACCCTTAGCACTGTTTTATACAATTTATTTAACAAGACGTATTTACTAATTTGTAAAGAAGGCGCGAAAACCAAAACTAAAATAATGATGACTGACAGATGCATTGAATGTGTATTGAATTGAATATTTAGAGTTATTTTGTAAGAAAATTACATCCATACACGGCTTATTTACAAAAGGGTAGACGAAGATCAGGGAAACACATTTGTCCCGATCCTGAAAAGTTCCTTTCATTTCATTGATTTTCATACTCGGCTTCATAGATACCTGGCGGTTATAAGTACTCGTAATGAATTTGTTGTCTATCTCACTATCAATAATAATTATGGCTTATTGGGCCGACCTCCATGTAATTGTTTCTCCAAAGTTGTATATTATATACCATATAATGTCAATTTAATATTATTCATCCGTATCTAAACCATCGAAGCATGTCCTTTTTGTTATTAAGCACTACATAGTCATCTTTAGAATATTAACAAAGGCAAATAATTATGTTGTACATGTAGCACATTATAACTATCTCAATAATTATTAATCGTTCATTGTTAAGGTGTGTAAAAAAGTAATCGTTAATTCATTACTTATATTACAAAAATTATGAGCAAAAACTTACTTCTTTCATTAAATAAATTAACTTATAAACATTTGTAATAAAAAGATGGATTGAATTGTTAAATGGCACAAAGTAACACTCTGATTTTGATAGTATGAGAACATATTTTCAACAACCAAAGTGGATTAGAAAACTTGAAGCCCGTGGCTATGTAGCTTTTTTAAATTATCTTAAATAAAATAAGTAAAAATGACATCTGCAGATTGATCGCGGTTCGTTCGTTTGTCGCTCGGTCTGTATTCTGATATTATTCTTTTCACTTGAAATCTTTATTTTTATGTTTGTGTTATAATTATTGTTTTCTTGAGGATAAGAGTTAATGAAAGTCTATTGAAGAATCTATTCCTTCATCAGTGCTCATCGTTACCATAACAGGAAAACTATCTGCAAATAAATGCCGTGACAAAAAATATTTCCAAGATGAGTAAGATGTCGAAAAATAAATTGAATTTGACCCTTCCACCGGGATCTATAGATACTGCTCCAGCTGTTACACCGGCAAATATGACTCCTCAGCTCAAGTCTGCTACAGCCAATGAGTAAGTAGTTGTACATTTCCATAATATTTGTGATAAATTAACATTCTCAAAATTTGTTTGTTGTATTTGTTATAACTATTAGCATTACGATGTTCTCTAGTAACATTTTATTTTCACAGACGTCAGGGCTTAGCAGGAAAATCAAAAACCAGCATAGAGGCCCTCACTGAACGCTTAGAGCAGATTGAAATGGACGATACTCAAAGACGTAGAATTGAGGTATTTCTTTGTCAGAAGGAGAAGATCGGTGAACTGAGTGATGATGATTTTGAAAAGCTTGGAGAACTTGGTAAATATACAGTCTTAGTTTTATTATTTGAAAAGTTTAAAGTGGTAAATAATCTTCCATATGTAAATTGTGATAAATGTCTGTTAAATGTGTCTTTTGAATCTACCACAACATAAATTCAATTCTTTTGTGAGATGTTAAGAGCTAATGGACTCAGGTGGTAGCGCAAAGATTAGGTTTCACTTATCCCATGTTGGCTCGGAAGCATGAACCAATGAAAGTAAAGTATATTTTTGTTTATTATCAAAATGCAATCATATAACAGTACAATTCTAAGCAGAATGAAAACTTCCTTATTCTCCAGAGCAGGTAATAGTTTGCACCATTCCAGAGTGAAATGGCATATCTGGTTAAAAATATCTGCAATTGCAATAATAGATGTGTAGACCTCAGACTATTTATTAAGAAGTTCAGCACATCCTAAACAGAATACACTTTGTATTACCACTGTATTAAGTGTTCCAATGTCAATCATTCCTTGTCCAAAGGCATTATGTAAATAAATAATAATTTTATTCATTCAGGTCAAGGCAACGGAGGGGTAGTAATGAAAGTGCGACACAAGTCAACAGGCCTGATAATGGCACGGAAGCTCATTCATCTGGAAGTGAAGCCGGCTATCAAGAAGCAGATTATCAGGGAGCTCAAAGTCCTTCATGAGTGTAACTTTGCTCATATAGTTGGTTTCTATGGAGCGTTTTACAGTGATGGAGAGATTTCTATCTGTATGGAGTACATGGATGGCGGCTCTTTGGATCTTATTCTGAAGAAAGCTGGCTGTATACCGGAGTCAATTTTAGGTAGGTAGTATTACGGATTAATCTAAATAACATGGACTCAAAAATAATGCTTAACCAGTTGGTCAGAACTGAAGAAACATTGTTGTTTAAACTACATAATCAATAAAACAAACCTAGATTGACAGAGAACTGAAACACAGTTGAATTCTTTTATGGTTGGTCGCAATCAATCTATTTAGAATTACTTTTATTATTATTTTTGTGACAGTGATCCAATACACCAAAAGAAGTGTACCTATATTATAACTATGACCTCTATCCTATCGTCCCTCTTAAACTTATGTCTATGTAAACTTTGATTGTGGGTGACTCACAGTGATCTACATAAACGGTAGATTAGTTATAAAGTTTATTCATAGAATGTATTGATATATTTCAGGTACAATAACATCAGCAGTTTTGAAGGGGCTAAGCTACCTCCGCGATAAGCATGCCATCATGCACCGGGATGTCAAACCTTCCAACATTCTGGTGAACAGCAACGGAGAGATCAAGATTTGCGACTTTGGTGTGTCCCGGTCAGCTCATTGACTCCATGGCTAACTCTTTTGTTGGAACAAGGAGTTATATGTCTGTAAGTATCTATTTCATTGCTTAATTATGAATTAGTTACATATTATCAATCTTAATTTTCATGCTATTATAAGATACAAGTATTATATCAATATTATACTTTTACATCCTTTAATTCCTTTTGATGGTGACTTAATTTATAATTTCCTTAGTCACCATTACAATACATACATTATGTATATTCAATCCTTTATTTCCTTAACAGAATACACAGAAATTATCCCTATATTCACTCTCTTACAAGATACGCAAAAACTGTCCATTACCACCTTGAATGATCCTTATATTAGTTATGATATATTATTCTTTAACATTACTGCAAAATTATTTGTGTTTGGTTGCAATTTGATTGCATTAAACTTAGTCTTACGAATGTCCCAGTCAAAGTGGGCATCTAGTTTTTATTCCATTAACATCACAGATTAGCACATTACACTTACAAATTATGTTTTGATTTAATGTTCCAAGTAATATACGTAACATAACATTAATTTCTTTACAGCCTGAAAGACTTCAAGGAACCCACTACTCCGTGCAGTCTGACATTTGGTCGCTGGGATTGTCGTTAGTGGAGATGGCGATAGGCATGTATCCGATACCCCCGCCTGACGCCAAGACCCTGGCTGCTATATTTGGAGGGCAGAACGAGGATCATTCGCCTGGACAAGTAAGTATAAATCTTTATCATTTAAACATCAAAGGTAGAGTATTGATAAAGTGGGATAAAATAATGATGTTAGTACATAAAAAGGGATTTACTATTTTGACATGGTATGTAGCATGTCATACTGTATGTTATTCAGTGTACCAAATGTGTATGTATAACTAGGTTCAAGGATAACATTATTCTTTGTTAACAGTGCCAAGCTTAATTTATCTACCACTTAGCACTAGATAGTAGTATTAGTCACGCAATTATGAGTTTAAGTTTTACAACTATATGTCACGATTATGTGGCCATTAAATGAAGACACATTTCTACTTGTGTTTTTTATTATATATAAAATTTCAAAATGTAGTATAACATTATCTATTATATTCATCAAACAATTTCGCTTATTCCAGGCTCCAAATTCACCGCGACCCATGGCGATTTTCGAGCTCCTCGACTACATAGTGAACGAGCCGCCTCCGAAGTTACCCTCGGGGATATTCTCTGACGAATTCAAAGACTTCGTCGACCGCTGCCTCAAGAAGAACCCTGATGAGAGAGCGGACTTAAAGACTTTGATGGTATGGTTAGATTAATACAGATGAAGTCTACTTTTAAATCAAAATGATGTAAAAGACCCACAATATACAATTACCATATAAGATGGGACGTATTAAGTAAAATTGTTTCTCTTTGCTTCGTAACGCATCGTTAATGGTACAGGAAGAAAGCTTGTTACATTTTATTCAGGTGCCTAACGAGCGTAAACAAGTTGGATGATGAGCTACCAACCTATCACCAATAAGAGTCTAAGATAACTTGTAACTTCTCAGTAAAGAGTTGAACAGAATTTGCTTTAATATATTCCATGTGACTGTATTTCAGAAAGCTTTAGATGCATAAAGCAGGTTAGGTTAGGTTATATGGCATGTCGTAATAGCCTATGCAATGTTTCTAGCTTAGGGCAAATGAGATATTCCATATACATCGTAATACTTGTTATTTCTCGTTATAGAACCACGAGTGGATCCGCAAGGCGGACTCGGAGAAAGTGGACATCGCGGGCTGGGTGTGCAAGACCATGGACCTGCTGCCCACCACCCCCAACTCCAATGTGTCCCCTTTTTCTTCATAAGCTGCAAGAAGTGCATACTTTCAACGGCGAAAAAAGGTACAATACATAGCTTGTTAATTACCTCACGAAACACGATCAGTTATGGTCCTCATCCAACCTATATTCAGGTCCTATAAGGGGGTCCTTCAATACGTTAGATGGAGTTTTATCAATTAGTTAGTAGTGCATTATACCGTCTTGTTTTGGGAAACCATCGTAAGTAAACCTATTTTCTTGAAAGGCGTAATAGTGTCAGTATATGATGACATGACACGTGCTCATTTTTTTGTTAAAAATAGGTTTTATTGTTTACTATAAGTTTTTGTTACTCAATTCACTTTGATTGCCTATCAATAGGGAATAGTGTTTTTCATAGGCATATTTTAACCATTAAGCATGTGGAATAAATAGAATAATACTTAACTAAGTTCACTAAGGGCGATAAGCTAGCAACCTGTCACCCCAATATACATGCTAATAAGTGACCAAGTAGATGTTTTACGTATACAACGGTTCTGTCCACCCCGAAAGGGACCAAAGGACATTCATGTATATGTATGTAACTTCATGTTTGCTGATAAAGTATCGTATAGTTTATTAAATGAGTGAACATTTTCAGGTCAAAACATTTCTCAAGAAGGGTCGGGTGACACTATCAAGGAGGACGCGTCTGGCGAAGAGTGATCCCCACTAGTGGCCATCCGACTGCGTCAACTCTAACAACCATTGCTAGTTCACAGGAGAGTGGGGCTATTGTTACGTGAGGCATAGGCAAACTAATGAGGTACAAGGAATTGCATCAATATGGATATACAACGGTTATTTAATATCAATATAGCGTGTCTCAGATATTAAATATAGTAAAACAATTGCAAAAAGTACATGACAATAGTGCTGGGTTACCGCAACGCTGATATTATGTCTGAACTTCATAAGGGCACAAAAATTGTGCGAATCTTATAAGAGTTATTTTCCAGAAGAGATAAAATGCAACAAATTGTAGATTTTATCTCAAAGAATTCTTTTATGTTATTGTGTTTTGAAATAGCAGATAAAATCAAATATGTTTTCTGACGTGTAATCTATATTGATGTAAGATAAACCTATGAAGATTGTTTCAAAACGTAAGTGCATATAATGCAAAAAAGTCAGGTACGTAAATAATATTATAACTACAATCAAAATATCATTATCGTATATGTCAATTCTATGCATTATGATTGGTAAACGAATGAATACAAACTATCAGCAACAATGGTAACAAAATGTATTAAAAATAAAAAGGTAAAGTTCGGTTAAAGTAAAGTGAATTGTGGTAGTCGGAACAAACAGTATCTTCTTCATATACTAGCTATATAAACAAAGATACAGTAAACACATAAAGAACTAAATAGCTCGAGGTGGCAAAACATAAGTAGGGGTTTAATATAGGACAGTAACTTAGCGAATTCGTGGACGAAACTAAACAAAATATGAGTAAATGGTCACGTAGAGTTGATTTCTTAGTCGCAAGTCGATAAGACGTAAGTCTGTAGTGTTTTGACATATTTTTCTTTGCTGAAAGTGCGTGATTCATGTCAGCTGATTTGTGATTTTCATTAGTCTTAGTCTTTTGGCTGGGAGCTGGAATAGTCAAACGAGCACGAGACTTGCAATGGTCGTGGGACTGTTGCAGAACTCGCCAAAATGTATTTTAAATGTTCTAGAATGTATGTCACAATACGTAATATCTTACGTTATCCACGCTTGCACTTTTTCGTTTAGGTTCGCTTGTTAGTTAGTCCCTTGTCTTGTTTACCCCTTGTACTGAATATTTTTTGACATTAGAAGTACCTCGATATTTCCATGAATTTTATATTAGTGTAAAATGTATGTGAAATATCATTTTTGCTGAGTTTTGTAGTGTTATTCAATTTTAGCCACCATTCCTCGTATTGCACGCTTTTGATGTAAATGTTGTCGCGTAGTGTCTTCGATGTACATTTTTAAGATAAATAAATTCTTTTTAGTTAGCATTATACGATCAAATTAGTATACATTTAGTAATTAAATCAATTACGTGTGTACGTACACTTTGTATTATATTTGGTTTGTTTTATTTCGATAATAAAGTATGTTAGCATACTGTCATTTAAATAGTTTGCTTCAAAGGGTTTCAAAACTTCTTTTCTAATTAAAAATTCGTAAGATTTACACGAAATCATTTAATTCAGCTGTAGTTTATACCTGTAAAACAATGTGCAATTAATTGTATCGTTAATTGAAACAGGATACTATTAAACTCTTCGTAATAATTTCATTTGGGTATTAGGTACATGTTTTAGAAAGGTTTCAATTTAATTTAGTTTTGCGTATGATTTCCCGTTACCCAAACATAGCTTACTAAACTGTTCCACGGTTATATAAATGCTTTATTAGATTTAAAAACAAATTCTAAAGTTTGTCATTTTTATCAGTTTTAATATTCTGCATTTTAATAATAATAGTATCTTTGCATCAAACTAATTTTTCAAAATATTTTTGAACATCTTAGAACCTACCATCTTGTTACGTTGATTAGTTTTGGTTTATGTTAAGAATTGGTGCTTTTTATTCTCATTGAAATTGAAATGCATGCATTAATGTAGCATTTATTAGTGTAAATATATTTAGATAGGTGTTTAACTATTATTGAAGGAACGAAGAATGCTGATAACATCAGTTAGTGGTTGATAGAAAAAAAAAAAGATAAATATGTATCTCTTCAACAAATTTCGCAAATATTGTTTCTATAAGAATTATCATTGTTTTATTGTAGTAATATTTTCATTTAGGACGTATATTTCCACTAGTAACTCTAAATAGCTCCATTTTTATATTCCTTTTTTAATTAAGTACAATTATTTTATAGTTTTTTATGAACTTTTTTATGTATATTATGAAACGATGAGGCATGAAATAAATGTATTCTGCCGACTCTGCGACCATCGTTATTACGAATATCAAATAATTATCCAAATGGTCTCACAACGAGTCAATACGTGTCTACTTATATAACTATATGTTTTATTCAATGCTAAGACGTTGTTATATTTAGCTTCTCTATTAGCAAATTATGTAGACTATTTATGTATCAATAAATGTTATTAAAACCTGACTGCTGCGTTTTGTACTTTATCTCTCTTAAAAGACATCGTAACCGTTATATTTAACACTAAACATAATGTAGAATAATTTTCAGAATTATGTATAATAAACATAATAATAATATAACACATACACATATGAACATATGTAGGTGAAGTGGAAGGGCGGTTACGTAGGACTCGACCCAATACAAACATGACAGTCAGATAGCCGCCATATTGAAAAAGGGTGACGTTAGAAGTACCTATAACCGCCAACTGTGTATGAGGGTCAATGAATCGAAAAATGTTTGTCAGGACGGTAACAGAGGGGAATCCATGATCTCTTCCCTACCACTCTTCCACTCCACAGGTTAAAGAGCGTGAGGTGTTTTTGTACTTAATAATATAACACAAAATACTCAAATACTAACAATATTGCTCTCTTAAGCTTCTTACTGCCCTAAAACAGCATAACCTTGACTTATATAGATGCTGTATATAAGTTTTACATAAGATACAAAGGTTTATTTAAATTATAGAATATAAATAAGCACCGTATTATTTCTCTAAGAAGCTTAAACGCCCTAAATTGTGTGTTCTATTTTTAACGCAACTCGTAAACCTTACAGGATTACAGTGAATTGTTTGTGTACTGTATTAGAAACAATGAGCCAAGCCGAACTGGGGTTGCTGTCAAAGCCTTAAAGTTAGCGGTTTCATTTACGCTTGACAGGAAAAAGTTCTTAAAAAGTATGACATTTCTTTTCAAACTCAAACCTCCGCGAGAGAAAGTTTCATAATAATGATGTTCCTTATTGCTGTTTCATGTTAGAAGTTAGAGAACATTTATATTATATATTGGCCTGGGTTGGGAGGAAAGATTTCTTTTCTAATTATTTCTGATTACTGTACCCCGAAGTTTGTAGCAATTACCTAGGTATGTAACTAATGAAGTTAGGAAAAGTTTCAGTACTAAATTTACCATTAGGATATAACTACTGACTAGGCTTACAGGTTTTATCCCCCGAACAGGTAATAGCTAGAGCTTGTAAAGGGAGACATGTTTTATCATCTGTTACATTGAGTACTGACTATCTGGTCCACAAATGGGTTCGAGGTGGCCATAGAATTACTTCCTTCGCAATTGTGTTGAAACTTGAACCTCTGACTACTCCGCAAGGGTCGTGAACGTATTTGTCTTTTGAAGCCTATAGGTTAAATCACCCTTACCTATGTCTATATTTTCTTGTCTCAGAGATTCTGTCCACCCTGAAAGGCATTACAGCACGAAATGTATGCATATGTGTGCGCCTAGGCACAATCTTTAAATGAAATTTAGTCATAATTCACGACATACTGGTTTGAAAGGGCAGTTTTACTTTTACCTCAAAGCTAGCTCAGGAGAGATCTCTTTTTACTTTATTACAGATTCTTTTCGATTTGAGTCGAACCTGTTTATATTGTAACTGATTTTAAAGAAGAGTGAGCGAAAAAATGTATAGCGCTGTGTCCTTGAAACTTTTTATTTCTGAAATTATGCCACGAAAGTACTCAAGAGCCTAATGTTACAGAAATTGAAAATGTTTTAAATTTGAGAACGCTACAAGATCCATTATTCCAGCATTCCAGGCAAATTGGGTAAGTAATTAAGATTTTTTAAGCTTTCTGCGCCTCTAATTTTCTCCTGATAAATTTCTTTGAGTGACATTAATCTCCAAGGTAATTCGTGAATTTCAAAGTAACGAGACGTAAAATAACTTGACACTAATTGCTAAAAGGTTCTTAGCGTTTGGTTGGAATAAAATATAAATGGTTAACCGTCGAATTTGCCTACTTTTTAATCGTTTGTATTATATATTACTGGATAACTTATTGTAGGTACTTATCGATTAGATAGGTATTGGCTACTACTACAGATACTACATTATACCGGGTATTTTAAATATACATGACGATTTTTATACATTAACCCACCGGATCTTTTAAAGTATATACTCCGCAAAAGGGTGAACTGGACTAAAAGTTCCAACCATCGATTAGCAGTCTATGAAAAGTTCCGTATAAATATTTCTTAGATTTATTTTCTATAACATCTGGAGCACGTATTCTTAAAAACATCTACAAGGAAAATATTTCATTTCTTCAATTTGATTTAGAACGGGATTTCATCTAAGGTTTATCAAGTGCGCGGATAATCAAATATTAAACATATTTCTGCTCATTTTTACGACCGACGACAGCGCTACGGAATCTGTGCTACGAATAACAAAGTTAGTGAGAATTTAAATGTGTTTTGGGACTCATTCCCTTTCGTATAATGTTTTAGCGAGAAATTGATGTGTTTTAGATTGTTTTGCTCAAAAAGTTGTTTAGTAATAATCTCAAGTAAATAAATAAAATAATTCAAGTCAACAGTCCTATATTTATGTATTTATTTTTACGCTTCACATAAGTTCATAATCAAGTAATCTGTGACTTTAAACAATTACCTAAGTCAATAAACTATAGAAAATAAGTGAAATTCGTCTCTAATTATTATTAATAATTTTATACAACAACAATCATCGATTTCATTAGAAATAAATACACCAACCACATTATTCTTATAAACAAATCTTATTGAGTATAGCAGTAGTATATGATAGCCTAATCAAAGCAGGTAGCTATTGAGTACCATGTTTGTGTACTAATTGAACTTCTCGGAACGATCTGATAAGATGAGCTCTGAATCAAGTTCGGCAAGATCTTGGGGAAGAGATTGGGTGTTACTTAACCTTGATTAGTTGGGATCTAATACTTGTTTCTTAGGCTCAGGAGTATTGATACGGGAAAGTTATCTCGGGATTGTATTCTTTGTTACGATGGATTCAGGAATAATTGTTAATAAATTGATTGTATAAACTGTCAAGCTAAATCAAGTATGTAGTATATGTACTGCCGAAGCAAGTACCATAATGTAATCAATATACGTTTAAATACACGCATCGGAATTAAAATATATAAAAATATTATAATGTTTTACCCAAATATTAAAACTAATTATTTAAAAATAATAGATTGCATCTAGTTTTGGACCTCTAGGGTGCAGTTGCCTGAACAGTGCAGTTATTTATATTCAATATATGAACATATTACGTTATTTATATCCAATTTATGATTATAACATATTACGATATCTATCAGTTTTTTAAAGCGTACGAGCACTTTGTATTGTTATTTATATAACACAATTATCAACAACACATAATTGTCAGCGACACAAATAACCAATATTTGGTAACTAACATTAAAAGCTTCGATTTCAAGGCTTGGCTTTTACTAAAACTGTCCTTTTGTGCCTCCATAATAAATGTGCGTCACGTTCGCTCGCTGAAAGGTAAGCCTACCACGTATTGCCTATAAAAATAGTGTATTCCCAAACTGACCCTTTGAGGCTTTACGCATAAAATATTGAATTATTATCAAACACGAATCTCTTGCTTGTTCAGGTTTGGAAATGTATATTTATTGCAGAAACATGGATTGTGTTTAATAAATGATATTTTCTGTGTATTATGTGTTGCGATATTCATTTATTATAATTATATATTTTAATAAACATACATCATTAACAGTAACTACATTCAACATTAACTTACTATGTTTTACGCCTTTTAGGATAGACAGAATCTCAGAAATAGAATATCTTGCCGGTAACATTAAGTATAGCTTGTTGTATTGAAAATATAATGGATTCATTAAATATTGTACAATTATAATCAAAGACGTTTCTTTTTAGAAGTAAGGGACGTAAGCTATCAGTTTTTTCAATACCTCTAGCCCTTTTGCCCTTTACTAATCTCAATATGAATAAGATCTCTATCACGTCACAAAATACCACATCAAATGTCGCTTAGTACTTTCTTTAGGCATTCGCTATCTAGCTATTTGAAGGTGTAACCTACGCTTAAATCAGTTGTTATTAGTTGCTAATGGATTGAGTAAATCAATCACTGAGACTTTTAGACCCATAGAATTTCGTATTTATCACTTATGTCATCAAAAAACGATTAACTGAACTATTATTCCTTTATATTCAACACATATTCAATCGCCTTTCAACATGGCTCACATATGGTACTACAAAACGTTCGATATAATTTTCAAAATATTCGGTCATTCAATTTACATACTGAACGAAAACGGCACCCCTAAATTGAGCAAAATGTTATTAATATATTGCCTTATCGTGTTATTAAGTGAAGTGTATCAGTTGTACCACATCGAATTTTGGAAAAGGAGAATTTTCACCGCCGCCCAAGTAGCTATATACAAATCTAATACATTTTTATCAGTAATATCTTCAGTGATACTAGAAAAGTCTTATATTAATTTGATGAATACCTAGCCATCAATAAGAGGGCCCATTATTTCCTCGTGTATAGAAAACAGTATTGGAATAGAAACTATTTGGAAATCCTCCTTGTTCTGGCTGTTAATAACGACGATATTTTATTTGTTGAACGTTTTGATATGTGCGTCGCAAATAAAAGAGGATCCAATGCAACTAACGTTTTCAATGAGTGTCAGTTTGTTATTAAATTCCGCGTCCTTTGGTCGCTGTATATTAACTGTTGGAGAATTGACAACTTGCATACAGAATTTAAATAAACTGGCTAGTTACAAATTATTAAAAGGGGAGGCTATTGATGATTTGTTTCTAACTTATGTGAAACTTCAGAAGTATGTTCGTAAGATAAATAAGTTAATGAATCCATTATTATTTTGTAATGTGGTACAGATTTTCGTCATAATGATATCGTGCCCGTATTTGTTTCTTTTGTTATATAGTTTTGGTGGCACTATGTTCTTTTATTCTTACATTTATTTAATAGTGACAGGCGCAATATTGAAATTAATATCGCTGGGAACATTTTGTGATCGTTTAAAGTTGGAGGTGAGTTGACCACTTTTTACTATGAACTTAAACAATGCATGTACCTTACCTTGTCTATCTAAACTCCTTAAACAAGCGACTATAACTTATAACACCCATATGTGAAAACGAACACATAATTATCTCTTGTATAGCAGCAGACAATTTTTTTTTTTAAATCTAGTGTAATTCTCATTGGTACATCATGCTTTTGTAATATTGAATTTTGTGTCGTAATTTTTATTCCGACGCTACTGTCGTTAGTAAGCACAAACACGGTTATGTAAAATTATAGCCCGCTTTTATATGTAATTGCTCTATTCTTCTTATTTATTTTATCGTATGCTTCACATGTTTTATTTAGATTTTTTTCTAATTAGTAAAATAGTGGTCGGAGCTGAAACGATCCTAATTCAATCTCTAAACATTATCGTACGGTAAAAATTTATGTTCGTAAATTAAACACTTATTAACATTCATTAAAACAATAGATTTTTTTAAATATTGGAAACATTTGACTATGATCTTGATAACTATGATAATTTGTATGTCAGGGTAACAAAAAGTAGTAGGCGAGGTAGAAAACTTATATCTTAAGGAAAAACATGGGCAATACTGTGCGAAAAGTAATAGTCAGTATCTTTATATGACGACTTGTTCGACTAATATGTACTACGAGACTATATAAGCTAATTTTAGTTCACTGTGACCAGAAACCTACTCTTTAGCCACATATTTAGATTACTTACAGAGGGAGAAAGTTTATTCATTCACCTTATACATACTTCACAACCAAGAATCTTAAAATAATGGAATTAATATGGAAATAATTTTCAGTTTGCAGAATGGGTGCGCATTGTTGAGGATACCGAAGGATCACCTTACATGATTCAAATGGTAATGGATCGTTACAAACATTGAAATAAGAAAGAGTAATTTAAAAGGATAACTAGTCTGTGACTTTAATAGTATTATTATGAGTTTCTTCTTGGCATGTCATTGATGGCGATTAGGCGGTGATAACGGATTTGATACAGGTTGATCGGCTACCGATATATCATCTGATAATGTTTACGGCAACTACTATACTCAAAGTGCGTATAGGTTCTACTTACCATTCGAAGTAATGAGAGCATGATTGTATGAGTACATTAAACACTGTTTAATATAGAGAATGAATTTACATATTTCAGCATGAACGCGGTATAAGACCTCATCATGAAAAGAGTTTGGAAATCACTGTTTACGGCATGTTTGTTATTGACAAGAAATTTATTAAAGCAGTGAGTATAAGCACTTATAAAAATTTATTTAAATAAAATCACTTAATAAATTAGTATAATATGCGTGTATGCCTCTTGGGTATATAATACTCCGTATCCCTTTCCGATAAGGTTTTCAGCCCAACAATAATTTGTTAAAATACGAAGACAAACGCGTTCACCATTAACCCTTGCAGGGTAGTCAGGGGTTCAGGTGATCATCTCCTTCATCAATTGCGAAGGTAGTATTTCTATGGCCACCTTGAACCCACGTGTTGACCAGATAGTCAGTACTCAATGTGAAAGGTGGTAAGCCCTGTCGCCACTTACAAGCACTAACTATTACCTGTTAATTTGTCAACTTTTTGATCAAAGCTCTCATTAACCCGTTGATACACAACTGTGCTCCTAGTACCAAATATTTTCGTAAGCATGCGAGATATTAATAATACATTTTTTCCTTGCAGCTCTTCCTCATAACTTTGAACTATGCTTTCCTAGTAATGCAAGCATCGAGTCACTTCAAGATTTTTGTGGAACAGCTGCGGTCGCCTGTAAATAACACATCTTAATGAATTTGCTAAAACATACTACTGTCTTCTAGTTTTTATTGCTTGGCAAGCTTTTATTGTTTGGTGGATTTAGAAAATGTTATGTATTTTTAAAAGAAATATGGTAAAACATAGATGTAAGCAACAGTATTGTTTATTATAGCGAATGTTAGTGAAACGTTACGCATACGATAACATTTTCAAAATTAATTTTAGTAAGTAGAACTCTTAAAATAAAGATATATATGTAATTTTACTGAATGTTTCTGTTTGTTATATATTATTTACGATGCTTTTTCTCTATTGATTATTATCACATAAAAAATACACAAACAGTAATTGCAGTTTATATACTCAGATTCCAATAAGTACACGAGACGACGAAATAACTCTTTGGACATAAAATTATTAAATCTCTTAGGATTCACTAGAAATCTGCTCAATCCGTAGCAAATAAATTACTCCTTCAAATATTAGCTTTCAATTAGTCATTTCTTAGGTAAAGCTTGAATCGATGGAACGTAGTTTTGTGCAGTCTTAGCTTTATTGTTCTCTTAGAATTCGAATCAGCTTTAAAATGGTGCAGAATTTCAACTTAGTACTGATACAACCTGATCTCACCTTAAGAGACTAGTAAATATTGATTCTTAAGAGGTTTATTGTGGTTTATGGTATTAAGAAGGAGTTTGGCCATTCAAAGCCTTGGACAAAATTTAGTCAAGGCCCAATGTGACAATTCAGAATCTCTACAAAAAATTTAAACACATTTATGTGGTAAGATATACATATATTTACGTATACTTATATGTTTTAGAAAGACGTTTCCATTAAGTTATACTTATTTGAATCACAAGAAATATTTTTTTGTAAAAGTAAATTTTTTTAATAAGTAATAATAGTAAACGTTTAGGTGATAAATAAGTAACATTAATTCTGTTTAAAAGTAATATCCAGGGAACGCTTTCCAGGGAGGATTTCAAATTGCAGCCGTACGCAGTAAATAAGGAAAAATGTGTTGAATATTAAACAAGGTTTCAGTTTCTCGGAAACTTTCGCAAGTCATATTTGTTCTCATAGATTTTTAATATAAGGGAGAAAGAAATATATAAACATGAAACATTTCAGATTCTCTCTCAATGTCTATACTCGCCGAGCTAAACAAACATTACGCATCTAAACATTGATTACGTCTAGTATTACTCAACTTTAGTGATCTAATGAAAACATTGTATAGCTGTTGCCCAAACACAAGCCTTACATAGATACCAAATAAGTTTAAAAAGTAACTATTTTAATGGGTGTAAGTGAAACAAGATATATTTGTCAAAATCGTTCCAGGTGGCGATCGATAGTCTCTGCCTATCCCATTGGGGACGTAGAGGCGTTAATTTATGTATGTGTGTAAAAAGTGTACTATAATACAATAACCAGCACAACGCTCCCAGTATAGTCTAAGGCGATTTATAGTCTATTAAAAGATTTGTTCTCATTTGTTTGAGCATCGCTTGATAATTCACAAATAAATCAATAAGCGCTCGAATGTCTCCCAACACCAGCTAATAGGGTTCCAATGTTTAATGACGACCATTTGTTTTGTTTAAGGCAAGAACGTAAGGGCTATCAGCCACTGGGGAGCAGAATGGCTGCTAATGTTGTTGTAATAAATAAAGGTTAAAGTGTGGCTCCGGCCGTAATTTACGAGAGATGTCGGTCTCATCCGGTTCTTAACAACTAAGTTTTAGTTTAACTTATACAGCGAGGGAAATGCTTGATTTATTCTCCAATTATTTATTCGTTCATCTGCATAACTTGGTTAATATTTAGCTTTTGAACAGATAGATTTTGAACTGAAGAAGATTAAACTATGTGTGTAATTTTGAGAATGCTATTATGAACCAAAGACTTTATATAAATAACATTCCCGTTGCTCTCCGAATTCTTATAAAATTGATCACAATTAGGCTAAGTTATTACGACTATTTAAATTACATCATAATACATACATACGTCACTCTGATTTAGTATATGTAGGTATGTACCCCAAACAAATTCTCGGTATATTCTTGTCATTTTCAGAAGGGATCTTGCAGGCTTTGACATTCTGCCCTGGAGGCAACCCTCGTTACCGTGTGTTCATCAACAATGGAATTACGCTTCACGCGTGCTCTCAGCTGTAAACTTAGATGAGATTACCAACAAACTTCCCTTGAGCGAAGACCACTAAAGCCATGATATGTCAAAACTTATTCGTTTGTAAACAAACAGTCGTAGATAAAAAGGAAATGAAGCTTGTTTGTCCAAATTTTTGTTTTGTGTTAATTTCGGTTTGATGACCTGAAAAAGGTCGCTGGAGTGGTTAGCTGAGGGCCACGAGTATTGCGGCATACTCTTGAGAGGCCTATGTCCAGCAGTGTACTGACCTAGGCTGATTGATTGATAATTTAGGAAGTAAATTATAAAATACTTACTTACTTTTTATCAGATCTTCGTCAGATAGGGACAACTAAACGATAAGCTGTAAATAGAGTTTATTGGACTATAATCCTTCATATCCCATTACCTATTAATAATTATTATATATTCCACTTTAATATAATTGCGACCCTGATAGGCAACAGACAATATTTTACTCCCTGAAAAATTATATCAATACGTTTGGGAAAAAGGCACATACATTTATGTTGCCAAATTCTCTAATATCATATCTTTTCCATGTTTATTACTTGTACAGAAATTGTAGATTAAGCACACCATTCATCACGTTATATTGTTTATCAGAGAAAATATTGATGACACTAAGATAGTTGATTTACTGCCTGGCCTTAACACCAATGCCAAAGTTTATGTTAAAAGTTAGAGGGCAGTTTGCCAAATGGCTCGAATAATTTGATATTTATGCTAAACAATGAACTCGTTTTATATTCTCTTATTTGCTCTGAATATTAGTTGGAGAGTTATAAAATTATAATATAGTTGTAGTTGTTGGTTTCAATACGAGTAAGTAAGGTTACAGTGACTGATTGAATACACAATTTCATAAACTCCTATTAATTCCTTTGTTTCACAGTGAACATACATATTATATTTTTGAACTTTTTACGTATTACTATAGAAAGTATGATAGAGGCATTTTTTTTTAATTCTTTATTAAGCCATTCACCACTAAGGTTATGTCGGCTGAAGTACAAACACTGATGCCACGGCGTTTGAACTTCTTGTTATTCCATCGCCATGGTTACACCAACGCCGCCAGCCGCTACAACCGCAGAAAAACGAAAACGATGCTCCAATTCCTTGCTCTCTTCCTTGTTCTTCGGTTCATTCCAGTTCAGAATCCAAATCTTATCCCAAAGCCAACATATTTAGCCAGTTTGGCATCACAATTGACTAAATATTCAGTCGAAAATAATTATTTGTATTTTCAACTTTCACTGAGCTGCTGACTTTGTTGACGCACCATAGACGACTGATAGAGGCATTGATATGGCGCAATCTTTACAGTTGAATTTAGTGGTTGAACTTAGTTGTATCTAAGATATACCGTGCCCTAGTATACAGGGCGCGTTCAAATCGGTCAGTCTGGGAAAGTCTGAAACTATAAGAGATACGAAGATTTGTTCTTGGGAACCATGTCACCGATTTTGATAAAAAGAAAAACTGCATTGCAATGCAATGCTAATGCTAATAATTCCCGAACAGGATACAGTTATTTTTTCAAATAAAATATGAATGCCACCGCGTTTTCAAAGACATGCCAAACAGAAAATCAGGTAGTATGCCATATACGTACCGATCTATCTCGGGAATGATCGTTTACAAATATCATAGAACAAGTTATAGGAAATCCAAAGCTGCAGTGAATTTCGCTTCGGATAGCTTTTCTGACGGGCAACTGGACTGGGATTCAAAACAACATCAAAAGACTTCCTGCCTTTGAATATAAGAGAAATGTGGACTAAGTTATTTATTAATCTTGTTTCATCGGAATGCAATTTGTTTGCTCGTTTATATTTGTTTATATTGCAAAGGGAGTAAGTTCCTTGATGAGAGAACGGGCATAATTAATTCCTGGAAATAATGAATAAATAAAATTATAGACATAAAAGTTATATTCATTTTTTTATAAATTTCCTTTGATGATTTTTAAAACGTTATACAAAATATTATGTTTTTTTGTGTTGTTTATGTCATTTTTTTTTTATTTTTTTTTTAATCTTTATTTAGCCATACAACCCTTAGGATTAAGTCGGCCCTAACAAAACATGGTATTCACATAAAAAAGCTTAAAAACTATTCATTTAAGTCAGTAACAGATCTGAGGTATAAACAGGAAATTACAAAACTCAGAACCCTGTCACCATGTTCGATCCCGAATCCCGAACCGATGACGGTTTGGAAAAGATGTAATAAATCGGAAACCTCAGTGCCAGTATCCGCCAGTAGGTTTCTCCTTTCATGTTCATACCTCCGACAATCAAGTAATAAGTGAGATAAATCTTCCTTTACATTACAGTAGTTACAATTATGACTATCTACTATGCCCATAAGAAACAAAAAAATATTGAGTGGCAAGTGAGAAGTACGTAATCTAAAACAGAGAACCAATTCTTTTCGGTTCTAACGTTGCGACGCAAACCATGGGATGTGCGGTGGCTCACTGACCAGCCCACGATACCATTTCCCCTTTACAAGCGACCTTTCATGAAAGTGCCTTATCCACTCCGAATGGACCAATTCACGCACCTTACCGTAGTGGTCTCGATAATACGGAACTATATGATACGGTACACCCTCCGTTTGAGCGGCTCTAGCCAGTCGGTCAGCCACCTCATTCCCAAATACGCCGACGTGCGACGGAACCCACTGTAATTTGACATTAACCCCATTCATTATAAGCTTTTGCTCCAGCTTCACGCTAAACCAGTACGAGTTAACATAGTGCAAGTTTACGCCCCCACTGGTGACAGTGATGACGATGATGTTGAGGCATTTTATACAGACATAAAAGAAGCTCTATCTTGTCTCAAGAATAATGAGATCAATATCGTTATGGGCGATTTCAACGCGAAGATAGGAAATGGTGAAATGGGTACTATTGTGGGAAAGTTTGGCTTAGGTGACCGTAATGACCGTGGTGACAGACTAGTCCAATTTTGCCAAGAGGAAAACATGACCGTGACCAACACCTTTTACAAGTTGCCCCCTAGAAGGCTCTATACATGGACTTCCCCAGCTCACAGCCCGGATCATATTGTCAGGAATCAAATTGATTTTCTTCTAGTAAACCAGAGGTACAGAAACATTTTCAAAAGTGTGAAAACGTATCCGGGAGCAGATATCAGTTCGGACCATAACCCAGTAGTTGCGATGGTGAAGTTGAAATTGAAGAAAGTGCGAATCACTCGAAATACGTCAAATATTGATGTCACCAGACTGAGGGATCCATACGTCAAACAGAATCTTCACCTAAAATTGAACAACTGTGTCCACGAACTATCCACTCAATGCTTAAACAGGGGGCTAGTACAAGAAAGTTGGAACGTCTTCAAAGACGAAATGTTGACTAAAGCCAAAGAAGTCTTGAAACCAGAAAGACTAGTGAAAAGCAAGGAGTGGATAACAAAGGAGATTCTTGACAGGATGACAGAGCGGCGACTTGTTAAAGGCCGAAATGTTCAGAAATACAGAGAGATCAATAGCGAAATCAGAAGAATGTGCACAAATGCAAAAGAACAATACATTAATGACAAGTGTGGTGAGATAGAAAAACTCCAAGCAAGGCATGATCATTTTGGCATGTACAAGAAAATAAAAGAACTAGTCGGGCCCTTGAAACGTGGCAACCCTAATACCTTATTAGACAAGAATGGCAAGATTGCTGAAAGTGTCGAAGAAAGGTTAAAAATATGGCAAAATTATGTTGGGGAACTTTTTCAGGATAGTCGACCAAACACAAACCCTCATGATGTGGATGAAGTGAAAATTGGCCCTACCATCACTAAAGATGAAATTTTTTCAGCTCTTAAGAATATTAAAAATGGGAAAGCCACTGGACCAGATGAGATTCCTTGTGAGATCCTGAAACTTTTAGAATATGATGGTTTAAACTATCTGGTAAGACTCTTCAACTTAATATATGATCAAGGCTGTTTGCCACGTGAGTGGCTTCGCTCTACTTTTATTACGATACCAAAGACCAGTAGCGCTAAACGATGCAATGAGTACCGAACGATATCCCTAATGAGCCACGTATTGAAAATTTTCCTAAAAATTATCCACAATAGGATTTACAGAAAAATAGAAGACAGATTGTCAGATACACAATTTGGTTTCCGAAGCGGTCTGGGTACTCGTGATGCTTTGTTTGGTTTTCGGGTACTGTTGCAACGCTGCTGGGATATGAATCGTCCTGTCCACATTTGCTTCATTGATTATGAGAAAGCATTTGATAGGGTTCAGCACCAAAAGCTCTTCCAAATCCTTCGAAACATTGGCTTAGACTCAAAAGATGTAACAGTTATTCAAAATTTATATTGGAATCAAAGTGCAAATGTCAGAGTTGAAGGCCATCTGACTGATGACGTTGAGATACTACGAGGCGTAAGACAGGGTTGCGTGTTGTCCTCCCTCCTCTTCAATATGTACGCTGAAGAAATCTTTGTTGAAGCTCTAGAGGATATGGAGGAAGGCATTGTCGTAAACGGCAGACCTATCAACAACATACGGTATGCCGATGATACAATCCTTATATCAGACACTGCTGAAGGCCTTCAGAAGTTGTTAAGCCGCGTGGAATCTGTAAGCACAAAGTATGGTCTTAGTATCAATGCGAAAAAGACGAAGTACATGATCGTCGATCGCGATAATGATAATTCCAGAACGCTGTATGCAAATGGACAACATTTGGAACGAGTACGGTCATACAAGTACCTTGGTTGCATTGTGGATGAGAAAGACGATCACAGTGTCGAAGTGAAATGTCGCATAGAGCAGGCACGTCAATCTTTCCTGAAGATGCAACAACTTTTCCGCAATCGAGCTCTCAAAATCCCCACAAAAACACGACTGCTTCGTTGTTATATATTCTCAGTTCTCCTGTATGGAGTCGAAGCCTGGACCCTGGACAAACAAATGTGCAGACGCCTTGAAGCTTTTGAAATGTGGTGCTACAGGAGGATACTGAGAATTTCATGGCGGGATAAGATAAAAAACGAGACGGTTCTACAGATCATGAACAAAAAGAAGGAAGTGCTCAATGAAGTCAAAAAACGCAAACTGACTTATTTGGGCCACATCATGCGCCATGATAAATACAAGTTGTTGCAGGTTATAATGCAAGGTAAAATCATGGGACGACGTAAACCAGGTCGTAGGAGAACATCGTGGCTCAAGAACCTGAGGGAGTGGTTCGGCCTAAGCTCACGATCCCTGTTCCGTGCCGCTGCGTCCAAAGTGAAAATAGCCATGATGGTCGCCAACCTCCGCTGAGGAGATGGCACGAGAAGAAGAAGAAGAAGATTATAAGCTTGCGTAGACAATCAATAATGAGGTAAGCCCCGTTTCTGCCCAAATTACGTAAGCTACTTTTGGAGTCTGTAAAAATAACAATATCTTTGTAGGTGGTTGATTGTACATAGCTTAAGGCTTCTGCTATAGCAGCTAATTCTAGCGCCATTATTGGAGGAACACTATTGTTAACATTAAATTTAGCTTGAAAATTTGCATTGAAATCGAAAAAGGAAAAACCAAGTAGCTCGTCAGACTTAGACCCATCGGTAAAAATTAGGGCATATGCATTGTATGTCGATTCAATCATTTTTTCGCATTCTAATTTAAGTTCTTTTGAGGGCGTTTTAGATTTAGGTAATAGTATGGAGGGTATATCTGTTCGAATAATATCTTGAAAGGGCAAAGTGGCACTGTGAAAAGATAGCTGAAATGGTGGTCGTATTTTATAGCGGCACATATCTAAGTTAGCTATCTGATCATAACCACTAATCAACATCGGTTTTCTAATACAATTTTCAAAACATAAGTCTGAGCGAGCTACTTCTAGTTTATTAATTAAGATATCGTTTTTCCTGGACCTAATCTTTATCAAATATCTGTACAGTAAACATTTAGATCTTACATTCAGCGGCTGTATACAGAGCTCGCTCTCCATTGTGTGTATAGGAGTGGACCTTAAGAATCCCCCACATAACCGAAGTCCTTGGTTCTGGATTCTTTCTAACTTGACAATTAAGCTGGGGCTAGCGTGGCCAAAAATAAAGCTCGCATATTCGAGCCGGCTTCTGATTAACGCGATGTAAAGGCGTCGTAGATGTATGGGGTGTATACCCCAGTTAGAATTACACATATAGCTAAGCACGTTCAGATACGAGACACACTTTTCTGCAGTTTCATTTATATGCTTGCTCCACTTTAATTTCGAATCAAGCCACAGTCCGAGAAATTTGACACTTCTTACACACTCAATCGATTTGTTTTCTATCCTAATGTTTATATCAGGAAGTCTATATTTTCTACTAATTAAAAATACTTTTGTTTTCGAAATAGATATTTCAAGACCTAATTTACTTAACAGTCGTACAAAAATAACCAGAGCATTTTGCAATGATTCAGTACAAACATCTATATCTTTATTCGTGCAGTAGAATGTAAAGTCGTCCGCATATTGAGAAATCTTAATTTCCTGGGGCATTTGGTTGCAAATGGGGATTGTTACAATATTAAATAATATTGGAGACATGGGGTCACCTTGGGCGAGACCTTTTCTGCACATCCGGATTAAATTAGAGCCGTTTTGAAAACCATAAACTAGATGACGCTCCATTAAAAATTGTCGTATGTATTTACATATATACAGGTCAACTTTAAAACTAAGAAGGCATTCAGTTAAAGCATCTACACAAATATTATTATAGGCGTCTTCAATGTCTGTTAGACCACACAATAAGTATTCTTTTTTAATCAAAGCTGCCTCTGCGTCAAAGGCAAACCGCGACAAATTATCGATACAAGAATATCCCCGTCTGAAGCCTAGTGTAGAAGAGTTATACAGTTGATTGCTTTCAAAGTGGTATTCTAATCTTCTAACAATCATTAGGTTAAAAATCTTACACAAGCAATTGACCAATGATATAGGTCTAAATTTCAAAATGCCTTTTTGCCTTTTAGGAATAGCGATAACTTTAATCTGACGCCACTGATCTGGAATATTACCTGTGCTATAGACAGCATTGTAGATCCCTAGGAGCATTTCTTTACCTTTGCTCGACAGGTGATACACCATTGAGTAGACAATGCCATCTAACCCAGAAGCCGTGTCTTTTCTTTTCAATACTGCGAGGAGCTCTGACATGGTGAAGGGTGTTTTAGGAACATCGTCATCAAAAGTCCGGAAAGGCGGGAGGCTAGTACCATCGGGAGACAACTTTGTCAGGAACTCTACGGCTTCACTATCTTTTAAACATACATTTTGACCAAATGAACATCCCTTCATCCATTTTAACCGCCTCCACATATCACTACTAGACATACTTGAATTCGTATCATTGCAAAATTTAATCCATGATTCCCTTATAGCATCTCGGATAAGTTTACGTGCCACCTTAATCTTTTGTTGATAGATATTGTAGTTCTCGACGGACTTATGTTTGCGGAAGTTTTTGAGGGCTAATCTTCTTTCTGCGACTGCTTTTGATAGGTTAGAATTCCACCACGGTTTTGGTTTAAATGTATTTTTAGGATTAGGATTAACTTTCACACATGGTATGAACTCATTGGCTGCCGTATTTACTATTGAAACAAACTTATCGTAACCATCTTGTAGCGTCAAATCGTTTGAGAAATTCAAACAGCCAACATCTATTTGTTTTTTATATGCAGTCCAATCTGCTCGCTTAATATTACGCTTTGAAAAGTGTACAGAGTTACAGTAATTATTGAGTTTGATTTGAATTAATAAGTGGTCACTTCCAAAGCTCTCGTTTGTAGTAGACCAATCGCACTCTAGCGCGATGTCCGAGCTGGCAAACGTGACATCCGGGGAAGTACAGATGACCTCGTTCTCTAAACTGGCGCATCTAGTGAAGCTGCCATCGTTGAGAAACGTAAACTGGTGTTCTACGCTGCTATCAGATAAGAGCCTACCTTTAGTATCCGTCTTATAAGACCAAGCTATGTGGTGCGAATTAAAGTCACCAGCAATGATTGTATTGCGTGAAAAATAACGAAAAAGGTTGTCATAATCATCCCTATTGGTTCGACTACTACTAGGACAGTAAACACCGATGATATACTTGAGCCTAAAACTATTATGTAGTTCCATACATATGTAATCAATACGAGTGCTTATTGACACATCTTTTAATGAACATCGTATAGTTTTTTGCACAAATATAGCAACACCACCATAGTTGTCATCGCGGTCTTTTCTAAAGCACGAGTATCCAGAAATACTTACCTTTTTCTCTTCTGTTAGCCATGTCTCTGAGCATACGCAGATATGCACACTTTCCTGATTTAAGTATGTTTCCAACTCGCACAGCTTTGGCAGAATACTCCTACAATTCCACTGCACGATTTTTAAGTTGTAATTGATACAAGTACTAGTATTATTCATTGCAAGATTTAATTTAAGTTTTAAGTTTGAAATGAATTTTATGAAATATCTATTTCTGAATCTACACCTATATCCTTAACAACTAGATTCTTAACTAACTTTTTGATAATACGTGAAACTCTACTCTTTAATTTTCGGTCTTGAATGATAGGGTTAATTTCCTTTAACATATTGACACATGAATTTATGTCATCTGAGTAGTTTATTGCCACCGCTTTGACATCGTGCACACCATAGGACTCATTTAGGAACTGTATAAACTTAGTGGTAGTCATTGGGAGTTCATTTTCGGAGCTATCTATGTAATTACCAATTAACAAGCAGTCTGTGTATTTCACTTCATGTTTGGGCGTTTTCTTGGGTTTCTTGGGACCCTGTTTTTGTTCGGAGTATTCACTGGCGTCATCGTCTAGATCTGGAGACATATCACTAATCTGAGATTCAGTGTCGCTCACCGACAGGTCCTCAGAACCGGATAACTCTCCCATCCGAGCAGAACCACGACTCGACTCAGTCGGGGGGTGTGGTCGCTTGAATTGTGAAACCAAGGGGATGCTAGTTGTGACAGCGGCCGTGGTCGATTGCTCTGCGTCATTTTTGGGTACTTCTTCGTGTGTGGGTTGGGTGGTCCTAGGGGATGAATCTTGGGATGGGATAGTGTCCAGTGTATTCAGCATCTCTGGTTGCTTAGTACCTGTTGTCTCTGGGCATTTGCTTGCTACATGGCCTTGCTGTTTGCAAATAAAGCATGTCATAGATTCAGCACTCATATAAATCCAGTAGGGTGTGTCTTCATATACTACCTGTACACGATCAGGTAAGTTCTTGATCTCTTCTGGTAACACATACACTTGTCGACGGAAACTATTAATATGACTAAAGCCGGGGTCATTCAGGCCCGCTCTTATAAAAGTAACTGTAGACGCTAACTTAATGTTTAAATCCTTTAGTTTAGATTCTATTACACTATGGGGGATCACAGGGCACACATTAGATAATAGCACTCTTTTATTTCGTGTGATTAGAGGTCGGATAGGTAGCTTTTGGTTATTTATGAGAATGAATTGATGTTTATCAACAAGATCGTCAGTTACCTCCTTTGACGAAACGAAAAGGCAAACTCGATTATTGGACATTCGACTCAAGAATCGAATCTGTGTTGGTTGTATGATTTTACTGAAAGCAACTGCATAGTCCTTGATTGTTACACCTTCGATTGAATCCACAAGTACAGCCTGTTCTTTGGTAGGAAATGATACGGTTTGTGATTTAACAGCATTGGAGTAGTTAACTTGAGATGCCATAGTTCCTGCTATCAGAAACTAATGGGACGGGGAGAAAAGACGATAGGCGGAGAAAACTGTTATCTTTTAAAGATCACTCACAAATCGTTGCGAAATAACTCACTACTAAATAAATTATTACGTATGCGCAGGAGCTAATAAAAATCAATTGCAACGCAGGACACGTGTGGGCGAATCGCTGCATAACGATCAACTGTGTTTATGTCATGATGTTATTGAAAATTTATGGTCTTAATTAGCAACGAGTTATACTATATAAATTTAACTCTTCAACTAAGACATACTGGCACAACAAAAGTATTTATTTATCAAGATTAGTAAAAATATAATCTTTTTTTTTAAGTATTCATAATTCTACAGGGCTTATGTATGTTAGTGTATGCATATCTACTCCAATCTTAATCATGTATGTAAATGTACGTTGCTTTTAGTAAAATTACAAATAAGTACCCTTTTCATTCACGTATTACATCCGCTTATAATGAATCCTTTATGGCATCCATTTTGCAAAAGTGTCCCCGGTGAGCCAGGCTCATGAAATATTCTGAGCGACATCTGCCTCTAAATGTCAGAGTTTATCATTCTAAATTGAATTTGCTACACTAAATAAAATTACCTTCAAGTGCTTTTAGTGTTACCAAATTAACTAACTTATATTTTTTGTGGTTTACTACCTATCACGTTAGGTGCTGTCTATAAATGGTACTGAAACGTGGGATTTGAGTGGTCCATCCCTGAAATGCCTTCGAAATTTCAGAAATGGGCACTCCAGCCTCTGACTACCCCACTACAATAAAAAAGGGAGTGTTTATACATAGATCGTAAAGCGTATGTTGTTGTGAATTAATTTATACTTACTCGTAGGTTTTTTATTAATTAATATATACTTACACACACAAAACTTTTACAAAATGATATAATTACAGTTAAACCTTATTTAATGGGACTTTATAGGAGAAATGTCTGAATGGTTCTTTATTTTAAAAGGGATAAAATGACGTATTTAGTCTAAATTAATAGTAGTATATTTCTTGGTAATTTTGGATATTAATTTTATATGACACAATATGGCCTGTTATAACATAAATTTTTAGAGTCAAATATTTTTGTATCTCTCTTGTGACTACGCCAAACTTGATTAATTAAGAAACATAAAAAATTAATCACGTTCATCCGTATTGAACAATCTTCTTTATCAATATCACAAACAAACATACATTCATATACTACCACATCCTTTAATCCCTATCAGCGTGGTCAGAACCTCGCAAAAACGATTTTATTTCCTTGGTAACTTTTTATCATTAGGTAACATCATAGTTTTAAGAGATTCGCAATTTATACTCATGATTAATAACTAACGGGACTTATCGCGTATGTTTTTAAATAATAAAATTATCTTTATTAACCCGACGTTTCGGCTACATTGCAGCAGCCATGGTCACGGGCAGACTGATATTAGGTAACATCCTTCAAATATCCATTAGTACTATTGAGTTATGAAATTGAGTTGGGAAGTAGGCAAGTCAGACTTCTGATGGAAGTTTGATGTAACGACTTGTTTGTCCAAATAGCCAACTTAAGTTTGGGTTGTTTGTATTCATAAACTTGACCATAGACGGTAGCTTAGGCTGCGATCACAATAATAATATGATTTTATTTAACGTAATGTTCAATTATCTTACTTCGGTTGTTAAGGCTATTTTATTACTAAACATGTAATGCAATATAGATAAATATCATTTAATCTATCGTAATTTACAATTTTCTTTCTTGAATGTTTAGTGAAAAGGAATTGTACGTTTAGTGAGCAAAATGTTATGGTTGTGAATTCTTAAAAGTACGAAGTGAATACTAACATGAAATACTCGAACAAATAAAAGAATATGAGTAGGTGTATGAGTGTCAATGAAGCGAAAATAGCCTGTCCTGTAATAAAATAGCCTGTCAGGATCAGGAGAAATGGGGATCCGTGATCTCTGTCTACCCCTCTACAGAGAATCAGGCATGATGTGTATGTATGTACATAGAACAAATAGTACAAGAGTACCTCACTTTTCCTTTTATAGTATTTTCCTAGCATAGATCTTCAGAATAGAGCGGTAAATTCATAATATGAATATACAAAGCAATATATATTATATCTGCAATACAAACACGTCCAATATGATCGCAGCCGTAGTTTGATATCTAAGCAGTAACTTCTCTTTGAACTATTTCTATTTAAATATGGGATATTAAGAGAGCGGAGGTATGTATCTGGTTGTACAGAAAGCGAAAGCGTAGCTGTATAACACACTGTAAGGATAAACACATTTATGTAGATATGTAATAGTAATCTAGAAAATTTTCTTCGCTTATAAGTAATATTCATACAAACCAAATTTTATCCACTGTTTCCTTTGTAGTCCAAGTCACCATTTCTTCAGCTACTCACATTCATGGTTCATCCTTGTACCTTAGACTCCCAGGTCATTATTGATCATAGTAATAATTCTCCCAGTCATTGACCAATGCACAAGTTGATTTATTGTACCAGTAAATGCTACGTGCGGTTTGTGATAATTTGCTGCGTTTGACTGTTATTGCCTCAATGCATAGAACTCCATAAATTTCGGGAGTCCAATAATTTATGAGTGGTGAACATGGTTCAGGTTTACTATGGGATACAATGCTGGTTACTTTTATATAAAGAACATGCTAAAATTACCTACACGATAAGAGTCGTGGTTTTGTCCACACAGAAAGGGATTTAAGGAGAGATACATGTATGTTTGTAAAATAAAGAATGATAAAAATGTGTCAAGTTTTATTTGCGTTGCCAGCTGCTTTCCTTTTGAAGTAAGACGCTGATACAATTAATAAGAGCTAACTTTAATTATAATTTATAATTGAAACGTCGGGCAAAATAAAGGTAATCACATATCTTTATAAATTTATCGTGAAATGACCCGGTCTCACATAATTAATAAAATAATTTATAATTATTATTAACCAACGATGATCCATTCACCACAATCAATTACTTTCTTTTTTATCTTCGAAAATACGGTGTTAGTAATTTTATGGCCACCTCAAAACCAAATTAAACAAGTAATTCTTATGGCATGGTGAAACATTACGACTCTTGTAAACCTTACCGTACCTTACATAATGCACTTTAGTTCCGATTTTGTTTGAGTTACAAGTTTCTTTTGCCGCAGCAGTGACGTGACGATATATTTAGTTCGTAGTGGGACGTAACATAGGAAACTCAACAATGCGACGTCAACGGAAATTGAAATGCCAATACTTTGAACTTTTGGAAGCATTTCATATTATTGGAAAGAAAACACATACGTTAGCTGTTTGAAATGTGATGGAATACATCTTTCATGGAATACATAAGATTTTCTAGACATAATGTACTCTAAAAAACCAATATTTTCACGACTCTTAACCCATGCGGGGTAGTTAGACGTTCGCGTGTTCATCACGTCATTTAGTAAGGTAGTATTTTTATGGGCACGTCGAATCCGTGTGATGACCTGATAGTAAATGAGTACTGACATAATGTGACAAGTAGTAAAACGTGTTGTTATTTACAAGCATTGACATTTACCTGTTCCAGGGAATAAGTAGGCTTCGACATGATGTTTTCCCTTTCCGTCAGTTGGCATATTTCAAATACGTATTTCTATTACGTAGTCATGTCAATAGGTTGCCAACATATCATTTTAGTTGAGTGTACTATGTATATCAACATCTGATATTAATAATAACTTTGAATAATATAGTACTTTTGTTAAAGTTGTATAACTTTTACTATACAAATCTAATAACAGACGAAATTTTTGTTATTCCGCAACCGAGGCTCAATTTCAACTTTCATAATTTGATCAAAGATCGACTTCGGGAAGGCGAATGATTAGAATATAAATTAACAATTTCGGCATTCCATTTACAGTTTTATATCTGTACTAATTATTTAACTTTAGTCCACGACAATGAATCAATGGTTTTATACCTCAAAGACCTTTTTATCAACCACCGAGACGCATACACTATATTGTAATATTAACAATATGATACTATGTCAGTGACAAACGTAACTAATATATTTGTGGTGAAAGGTTTTGTGTTCATGCGTAATAGGACTACTTTATCACTTAACTTTACATTACATATATGTATTTCAATGTTCAAGATTCAATTATTCATAAATTTAATATAGATGTACATCTTAAACGAAGTATCACTACTACCACATATTGTTTACATAATATTATTATACAGATACAAACATCATTCCTTTTACCAACCTCTTAATCCTGAATGGAGTCTCACTACTAGCTGAAATAATGTTATAATAAATGGAAAGTTGCAAGAGTTTTTTTTAAATTGTTTATTTTTAATATGGCCATACATCGAAAGATTAAGTCTGCCTTCAACGAATTTAAACCTAAAACAAATCATTTACATCCTGGCAATAGAGTAGTTACATTACTTATCTCATTTCTTATATAATAAGAATGTATGAAAAAACTAAGGTACCTATTACTATTAGGATCAGAAAGTTTATTTATTTACATAAATGTACAATAATGTCCTAACAGGAGAACCTTTCGACATTATTGGAGTAACAATAAAAAAATTAACGTTACTTAACAACACATAACAATAAAAAAAATTAACATAATAAAACAAACAGAAAGAGTTGCTAGCCCAACTCCCATATCTCAAGCTTTACCTAGTTTACGACGCACTGACCTGAAAGCACCTAATCACGTCCTACCAACCCTAAGCAACAGTCAATCTCATCTGATTGCCATTTACCAATAACCAAATAAACACTGCATCACGGAGCTTGGTCTAATAAGCGACTGGTCACAGTACGTGATAGAACCTTATTGACGAACCGTGTTTTCCCTGAGTGGATGGTTAGAGGCTGTGACAATATTCGCAGAGTATAAGCTTTGGTTCCTCGGTAATTGGAGTGATTGATAAATAGTGATTGGGCGATGAAATTATAGTGTGGAAAGTAGTGATTGAGAAATGAAATTATAGTGTGGATATAGTGTTATATTTAATAAGTTAAACATTGTTTCGATTGGTTATTGTCAACATTCTTTAAATATTTTTTGGTAACATTATTTTAAAAGTAGGTTTGTATATTTTTGCTATGTGAATGTGATACACGTACCTTATATAGTAGGTAAAAGAAAATATTGTATAATACCGATCACGTTGAAAACTGACTTTATACTTATGATAGGCATTGACAAGTATATGCAAATCTTTTAAGTTATCGTCATTTATTATCAATGATGTATAAAATACCTAGTCTTCATAAAATCATATCTAGATAACTTCAATAACGATGCCTTAATATTTAAAGCTGCATGCAAATGCAAAGCGGCGTTAAGAACTAAGAGCGTTGCCAACAAGAAATACCTGCTGAACTATAACCGACGCTCCACTGAGTTCATGCTTGATCGAACAATCCGGCTAATGGATAGCTTATAAATTTGATCGAATCAATTTATGTCCCCAATAGAGCGAGCTGCTCGTTGGAAAATCAGCTTGACACATCTATTTGGTTTGGTATGAGCGTACACGGCATTTTTATAAGCTTGGAGGCTTTATTACTGTGCTGGAATTCTTGGAAAATGTCATATGTTTTGACGTATACGACGATATGATGTGATAGCCATGTTGATAAAAAATAAGTACTAAGTACAGTATTATGTTGTTTTAATCTTGGAAAATAAACAAGTTGATAAAAATTTATGTTTCGATTATATAAAGGTTTTAAATAATCTATATAAAGGTTTTACTCGAATAAATACTTCCTATGAGTATTGTAATAACTTATAAGTATTATACCATTGTAAGGCTTGTATGAATTTACTTTGAAGGAAGTCAAAAGCTACAGAGGAATACCTACTTACACACACATACATACATACACAGCAGAGAACTCCTGATCCTGAGAAACTACTTTTACTTCATTGACACTTCGACACACTCTATCGATCGGTTATAGGTACTTATAACGTTACTCTTTTTCAATATGGGGACTATTTGATTCATAAGTCTAATTGGGCCGGTCCCTTACACAGCCTAGGAAATCAAATTTCGGAAACTCTTCTTTGCTGAAAACATAATCGGGTAAAATTTATTTTGCTCATATAAAAATTCATGAAGTTATGAAACTTATATTGAAATAACTTGGCGAATACTTACATATAGGATATTGCCAATAAGGAAATTCTATATACTTTTATCCCAACAATTTATGCATATTTTAAGTTAAGCCTGCCGTCATCTCAGGGCATATTTGCAGTGAATTACAAAATGACTTAATTTTATTCAACTAATAACATGTTTGCAAGTCTTTTTGTACACCTAAGTGTTATCTAGCACTTAGTTAAAACCTAATAAAAATCTAATGGGTATCATTTTAAAACTGAAGCATTGAAAGATAGGTCTACAAAGGTTTTCAAAACGACGCTCTTTTGGTAATGGAATGTGCAGTTCAGTTCTTGGCTGTTTTATCTAAACGAAAGGTACTTTCCGTACTAGTCTTAGACATAAAGATGTGGTTACTAGTTACTAGGCTAATTTGCAAGGGCCTGTGAGAATCTATAGAATGATAGGCTAGCAAACTGTCATAAATATTCTATATCGTATTTTGTAGTTATCTCGATACTCACACTTACCTATATTATAGCATAATTAATAGATGTATTGATGTAAAATTACCAAGACGATACTCGTATTATGTCTCTGAGGTCCTATCCACATCAAGAGGTATATAAGGTTATGGACATATAATTGTATTTCGCTTATAGTAGGAGTTATAATAATTTTGGTTTATATGTATTGTATTCAACATTCAAATTGAGTTGTAAGTGTTATTTAAAATTTAATTCAAATATCGAATACTGTATGATTAAAATGAAAAAAGTAAAAGCAATTAAGAATATAAGCCTATCAGAACAACAAGACACTTAGTACACCTAACAGTATAATTCAGTACACAAAAGAGTCAAACACCTTTTTGCAGCGAAGTGGAACTTTTTCCCATCTCAGTACTCGTGACACCGTGCAGTTTAATTTACATCGTTTAGTAGTATTTATTCTGAGACATGAAAAAGAATGATTTTGTACCTGCGCGAAACGATTCAGCACAATGTATTCTTTGAAACAGCAATTTCGTTGAAATAATATCGTTTTAGTAACTCGTTTCTGCTTTAAAAGTAGTTTGCATATAGTTTGATTTTTTATACGGTGTTAAGTTTAATATAATAAGGATAGAATAATTATGGAAGTAGTGTAGTGTCTTGAGCGTTAAGTGATGATTTGAACACAGGTTTATAATTTGGTTACAGAAGATACCAATTTCTATTTTAGTTAAGACACCGATTATTAACATTAATACAAGAGTTTTACGACAGCTAACCTTACTGGGTAGTTAGAACAAGACGGACTAACAATGCAGTATTTAAATATAGTAAATTCGTAATTCCCACTAATTATTTCTCTGAATATAAATTAAACTTCTGATTACTATAGTATTCATAAGTCGTGAAACTAGAATCTTCCACAGAACAAAACTAGCTCATCTTTACTTTAACACGTAATAAGAATAATAGAACTTTAATCCCCTTAACTGCCTTTTTGAAGTCAAAGCAAACGTATTTCAAACAACAATCCTACTAAGAAAGGATTCCCATTCTACGAAAATTCGTAGCACAATGGCTGCTCGACTACAGTCTCCACATTGCGACAGATGGTGTCTTCGGATAGAAATTGAATAGGACTAGAGCCTGAAAAGCCTTGATTCTGTCCCCGCAAGCCTTAGAAATATGGGCCACATAGACAGTGTTTGAATCCTTTGCTACAACGAAGCTGCAGTGGAAATTGAAAATTATTTTCCGTCCTAACGTAGCCTAACGTAAGGTGAGCTATATAAATAACAAACATTCTATTTTGTTAAAGGAACTACATATATCTTGCTGTATGAGAGTAAGCTTTTACGTTTTATTTCGATGTTTATAAGAGCTTTCATTAAATGGGTGATAAATCGTTAGTTTAAATTCAATAATTATTATAAATTGATATATTTTACTTAATATTAGTGAGCTGGCTTTGCACGGCGTAATTAGTGTGCAAGTTTTAGCTGCTTTTTGTTATTTCCTAATTATGTCTTCTACTCGTATTAGTATAGTCTGCTCTATTATTAAACGTAAATAAATAAAAATAAATACTATAGTTTAAACTATTTTAATTAAACGGAATATGATACTATTTTTAAGAAAACGGGAGTTATCGCGTATATTTTATTCATGAAACCTTCACTACTTGAATTTCAAAAGGTCAAAAAGTCCTGTTTTCTTGTTATATGGTCTAAAATCGCGAGTTTCTCAAAAATATTATTATTATATCATATTACGATTCACTGTAGTTTTGCTTGTTTTCCGGCAACATTGTATATCCATTCCAATACACAAATCCCGATAGGTTACTCACATGCTCCATAACTTTGTTGTTTGAAAACTAAAATTAGTGCAGGGGATTTGTTTCGGTAGTTCTCACGCCCCAAGAACATTTGAACTTTGTTGGGCTACGTTATTTGGACATATGATTCATGTTTCACCTCGAGGGATCAAAGAAACTTTAGTTCGGAAACTTAGACGGACTTAGTGTATAAGTAATTGATTTTTTTGGCATAATGAAGAAATGTGACGTTAGAAGTCTATCAGAATCGGGACAAATGGGGATCCGTAATCTCTGCCTACCCCTCTACAGGGAATCAGATGTGATGTATATGTATGTATGTATGTACGTATGTATGCAGAAGTCTGTATCTACAACCACCGAATGTGAATGCGGAGTTATATGAATGTTAGTGAAGCGAATATAGTTTGTCGGGATAGAAATAGGGAACGCTCCGTGATCTCTGCCTACCCCTACAGAAGCAAGCGTGATTTATATGTATGTATTACTTGTTAAACAAGTAAAACTTACATTGGGTATGTAAGTCATAACGTAAGGATAAACCATCAAACTGACGACGAGAGGGTTGTGTTTGAAACCTCTGCCCATCCAAAAATGATTTGATGTTGAAGGATTCGTAATGATTATATATAACAGTATTAACGATAGTTCCGTGCTAGTCTAGGACGCAAAGGAAAGCACTAGCTGCCGTTCTTACCGGCATATTGTAGATGACTAAGAGACTAGGGATCAATGGAATCTGTAAGGCGATAGACTAGCAACCTGTCACCAATGTTCCATATAGTTATATTGTCTGTGCATATAGCAGCACAACCCCAATGTGCATGCTAAAAAGTGACCTTGGACATATTATCGTCTCCTAAGGTTCTGTTCATCCCGGAAGGGATTAAACGCCGTTAATATATGTATATGTATTAAAGATAGTCAGTACTTCTAAGTGGGGACAAGATGAATCATTAATGAGATGATTAGATGCTGACACTTAATATTATTTAGATATTTAATTAGCACGTGGGTTGAGGTGGCCATAGAGTGGATATATGAACCTCTGATATACCCCAAAGGATAACAATCACCTTGAAATACTAGTAAGAGCAAAGTTTAATAAGAGATTCTGTTGTTGTTTGTTGGTTTGATAATTTACACGTTTACTATTTTCTTTCACAACGCACTAAATAGTGAGAAGAATTCTTGAAAATAAATTTCTATACTTTTTACGAGAGTGCCAACTAAACTACGAACGAGTTCTCGAAACTTTGATATTGAAGTTTCAAATTTTATTGCAAACTCGAAAACTTCGTAATATCGAAAAGCGTATCCAAATACTTTAATAAATGGTGTCCGAGCTGCCAATTTTAAAAAAGAAATATAACGAGTTCAATTTTACAATTTTGAGACGCCGTGATATCTACTCTGTGACATTTAGCTTTACAATCACGTTTTTGATAGTATTATTATGGAGTCACCGGTTGATAGCACATTGTCCAAGAAATTGTATATACCTCCAGTGCCTTTGTCACCTCAAATTTACCTAGAATATTCCCAGCTGGTTCCCAATCTTACATCTTATTGCAATATATAATTATAATAATTAATATTTTTCCAACGACAGTGACATTTTAAGATATATTTAATTTATAGTTAAATTATTTTAATTAGTTTTAAGTTTGTAAATATTTTGTTAAAATATAATAATTTAATAGTATCATATAATAATTGCATAGTTCATGACAAATACGAAATGTTCAAAGGTAAACAAATGAAAGTTCAATGCTTTGATTGCACACGTGTTAGTACGAGTATAAGCCGTGGGCACGGAGTCTGCGGTGTCCGGATCAAAAATTCAGGCAGCCCGTAAGCCACTTCGGCCAAGTTGCGAATAACACGAGTCATTAATTCGGGATTGCCCCAGCACGGTGGCAGTTTATGCTGATTCCGTGTCGTCATAACAATCAAACGACAGGCAGACAAGGCGAAATTCGATGCAATGTTTATATATATGTACATGTGTGTGTATAAAGGATAGTCTGGTTATTAATCTGTGCAGATGTATATAACAAAAGGGTTATAAAGCTTATCATTATCATCTATATTTAGACACATAGATACATATAAAAATGATTTCTTATTGCAATCAACGATTAATCAAACATCGAAGGTTTATAGGAAATAAAAAATCTATTGTATAAAGAGTACATAAAATAAACCATTCTAATAAAACTTGTTATGCTGTGTAGATGAAGAATGAATACTAAACTTTATACGAGGTTGAATAGAATTTATTTCAGTACATTAATTAGACCTGGGTAATCGATTTCAATAAACTTTCGCATATTAAAATAAATCTTCCTAAATTTTTGTAATGCTGCCATAATATACAATACTTTCCTACACGTGTCATAACTAATTGCTACTTACATGTATACTGTGAATTTTCATACCCAGCTTTTAGGGGAATATAATGTTTTGTAATTTAGGTGTAACTGTATGTAACTACCTGTATTTAGTATGCATATTTGAGTTATATTGTAGCATGCGTATATTTCCCCCAGGTGTTTGTAGTTAGCCGAAAAGTACAATCAATCGTTAAGTAAAATTCTAGTAAATTAATCTTGAGGTTTTGTAAGTAGTTTCTATAACGAATTTTTATAATATATAATATACTAAGTTTGTTTTGTACACAAAAATGTGTTTTTAATAATAGTCATAAAATTCAAAACCAATTAAATGTTCATGTAAATTAAGTTCAGTTACATATTCCAATAACAACTAAGTTTTATATTTATATCTTCATTAAGTTTTACAATCCAAAGTTACTATTTTGTGACATCACGTTTAAATTAGCAATTAAGTCGGGACCTCTCTCTATTCGTATGCTAATAAGTATTTTACGTAAACAAAACTGTAATAACTTAATTTAACGCTGTCGGGTTGTATAAATTGGCTATGCTACGCAAATACAAATTTAAATTAATTTCTACTGTAAGTTTTTTGACTCTGGCTGATATCGGCGAGTCCGTGTGCCTGTTTCTGCGTTAAACTGGAACTTATTATTATGAATGTATATAATAGTAAGTTTCCTTTGTTAACCAATAAGTATAAGAGATGAAATGTTTCTTGTTTATGAATTGTTCACACCAACGGTTGTATATCGTACAGTGCATAATAAATGTGATTAAAGAATCGAAATTTCATACTAATAAATCCTCATCATCTGATATACGTGACCTGCCTGGTGAGTTGATAATCCCCACATTTGGTTAGAAATGTTACCATATTAAATGTATAGAAGTTGTTAACTGGTTCAATTTTGATTTATATTAGTCTTCCCCTGGAATGTATTAACACTGCTTCCGTCATTGCGTAAGATACCACTGAGAGACAAGAGGTAAGATTCCTCAAGGCTTTTTTATATTCAAAAGAAATTAAAGATTTGAGTGCTGAAGTAGGTACCTTAAATCGTAACTTCAATAATATAAGCTTACATGGAGTACTTTCCCTATCACAATTTTGTCCTCCTGCGAATTTCATTTAATTTGTAAAATGAAAAAGTTTTTAACACCCGCTCACAAAACCGCATTGATGCATCAAAACTTTTAGTTAGCGGTGTCACATATGAGTTTGTAAAATATAGTTACATGCTTTTTATGAAAGTTTCCCGGGTGTTTTTCAATCTACCTGCTTTTAAAAAGAACGAGTAAGCTATATATTCAGTTTTATATAAAACGCAAATTTTGGTTAAACTTTAGATTTGATCATATCTCAGGTTTACTGTTATGTAGGTGCATGGGTAATATATGCTCAACGTAATATTGAATATTCACCACCAAGTATTAAGGTGAAGGCATGAATATTATTTCCTTGATCACTTTCTACCCCTCTAAAAGCAAACGAACATAACGTGTTTGTTCGTTTTACAACAGTATTTTTGTTCTACATTTAATCACTATCCATTCGGAAGACGCCTCGATAATTTGAATCAGACTATATGCAAACCCATTCTCTGTGCAAACATTATTCAGCATCAATTAATCTTCCATTTCCTACCAAACTCTAACATATCTAGATTTACGTTCCGCCCCGATCTGCTTGAATTGACACGTTAATTTGTGGGAAATGACTGTTGACTGAACTCTTAGACGATTCTTCATAGTCATGAAAAGTACTGTTCGTAGAAGTACGAATAACTGCTGAGTATAGATAAGGGGTATGCGTGTTAATTAAGGGAAAGTGGCCTGTCAGGATTGAAATAAATGGGGATCTGTTACCCATGTATTGGGAATAATAGGTATCCGTGATCACTACCTATAACTCTGTAGAGGGACAGGTATGGTGTGTATGTATGGTTTCGTGATCATTTGCTGTCAAGAGAAAAAGTGTAATTTTAAATAATAATATAGTCTTAACAATGCAAATATTTCAGTAGCTAAAAACTCACGTAGTATAAAAGATACACTTAAGTCAAGCGTACCTAATATTAATAAATTGACGCTTTAAATTACAGGAAACGGATCAAAACAGAATATTTTCAAAAGAGTTTCCTCTTCGTTTCACACAAACTCTCGAAGTGGATCTTCCTTAAGATGCAACCGAAGCCAAAAGAGTGTCATTCACCGTATTGGAAACCATCGATCACAAACGACCTACTTATTAGGAGCTGGCACCGTGATCAATGCGGAATCTTTGAGTCGTAACCCAAATACTCACAAAGCAATCCTATTGTGAATTAGCGGAATGTAAATGAATGTGTCATGGATACAAAAGAATATTTTGTTATGAAAGCTACATTTTTGGCGAGAGAGATTCAATATTATTGTATATCATTATTGAATGCTTTACACTGTGAACCTTTCAGGTCTTTCTAAATATCACACCCATCTGCCCACAGAAGTATCTTGAAATAATGAATGCTCGTTTTTCAACATCTGAGCAAACCATTTTCACTTCAACCAGTCGTCAAATATACGACGCCTTATTCACACAAGGCAGTTATAGGTTATTTTTCAGTGTTGTATATCTGTCTGTTGAACGTGTTATCTGCTATGAGCTCGAAATGACAAATATATACAATAAACAAACGCGTTCACGACCATTAACGCTTGCGGTGTAATCAGAGGTTCAGGTGTCTATCTACGCAATTGCGAAGGTAGTAATTCTATGGAAACCTCGAACCCCCGTGTTAACCAGATAGTCAGTACTCAATGTGACAGGTGGTAAGCCATGTCGCCATTTACAAGCACTAACTATTACCTGTTCGGGGAACAGGTAGGTTTCCTCAGGATGTTTTCCCTCGCCGTAGTTTTCGTTGCATTTCCTAAATGTATATGAAATGTCAAATATGTTCTCCTCATGTTTAAGTAAAATACAAATTACTTTATATATTTACGTGGTTCGAATGTACGTAAGTATATCAGTACTAAAATACTGTACAGTATTAGCATCAACGTTCATTGTTTGATACTAAGACAGCTCCTTTGTTCAATACAGTCTCTATGCTTAACAAAGGCACTGGGGAGTTTATATTGCAATATGTTTTCGTACGTATTTACGTTCACTGCTATAATCTTAATAGATGTGGACAGAATGGCAAGTACAAAAGGTCTCTTAATGCATTCATTACAGATGATACAAACGTATGATGAAAACGCGAACGAAACGAAAACTTTTTCATTTTTCATTAGATACATAGATTAATTAATATATTCGTTACTGTTATAACTTGTGATAGAAATAGCCTATCTATCAAAAGCTTAGCATACGTAACTTTCGTAGGTTCACGGGGAATATATATGATAACAGAGTAAGTAAGTGATAAAATACTTATGATAGATAACGCCATTGGTGATGATGAGTGGCTTAGCTAACATCAAGAAGTAATTAATTTAATTACTCATGGATTGATAGTACCTATTGCTTGCATTGAATTCTTTATCTCTCAACCGCATGTCGTCAATGGCATTTATGAGATAATTATAGAGGCAGTTATATCTTATACTTTATAGAAGACTGAGTTGTAAAATAATTATTTTTATTAAGTTTGTGCTATTTAAGATACCATATTATATTGATTATGAGGATATAGGTTGACAAACCTCTTCAATAATCATGTATTATTTACCACAGGATAAATAGATTATTACACTAAATATAAAGCAAACACAAATGACAATAAAATCAGGTTTATTGTTGTTACTCCAGTTTTAACGATACTATTTTAATAGTGCAATGAAACTCTACTTAAGTTGAGTACTAGTAGTTTGAGTATTATTGTCATGGAGCATTATTCTAGAAAGCTGTGACCTAATAAAGACGTAATATTGTCTTTTAGTAGACAAAGGAATATCATTGTTATTTAATATAATATCTGCTTAATACTCTGGTCTTCACACATGAAAAACCGATTTATATATTATTGTTCCTGTACTAATTAAAATCATACTCCCTTCCAAAATAAAGAATAAATCTTGACAACATAAGCCTAGTACAGTCCTTATGACTATGAAGGATAACTACAAATCTAAGACCAAAAATACAACGAGTATATAGTTTGATTCCTTATCCTTCCGACCGATATAGGTTCTCTATACGCTGTTCACAAATGAATGGTCGTCCACATGTTCCTGCGAACCATTTCTCAAGATTAACAGTCTAACATTGATGCATGGGCTGTCAAGGAAGACGCCGTTGCCCGCGCGTGCCGATTAAATGTGCTTTGTAACCCATCCCTCGCTTTTAATGGAATTTAAAATACACGTCACGTCCTACTTTTCGTAAGGCTGTAGAAGGATGCAAATTTTGAGATATTTTTGTAATTTAAGTAGGTTTTTTATTTATTTATCCTAGCAATATACAAATTTTTTGGCACGAGTCCAATAAGGTATGCATTCAACAAGAATGAAACTACTCGTTCATATGTAGGAGTATATATTAATATTGACACTACAGTTAACAATATATTTATAAAGAAATTAAAAAATAAATGGTATGTGCATTGAGGTTGAATAAATGGTATGTGCAACGTAACAAATGGTAACCAGTTTTAAAGATTAACAAATCAATCAATCAATTTTTTATATTGTATATGTAAATATCTTCTTAAGGCTGTAAGGGAAAAATGTAAGGGCTGAGTTTTATATTCAAAAAGTCAAAGTCAAAGTCAAATGTTTTTATTCAACATAAGTACAAGTACAGTACATTCATTGAAAGTCAAAACATTTGCCTGACACTGGTTGTCTCTTATCATTGAAATTCTACCGTTGGTTCGGAAGCCCTGGCTCGGAGAAGAACCAACAAGAAACTCCGGCTTTCAGGATTTTTTGCCCAGTGCCATATACAAAAACAAATTTATATAGAAACATAATTAACTTTGCACATATAGCTTAGATGCACTCATTGCCAACCCTGAGCATCGGCAAGGTAGTCTCCGACCGCGTAGTAAGCGCCCCGGACTAGTCGGCCTCTAACTATAGTCTTAAATTTAGGCAAGGGCAATCGCGTAATCCAGTCCGGTAAATGATTATAAAAACGCACGCAATTTCCAATAAAAGATTTCTTGACCTTTTGAAGCCTCGAGGGCGCCACATACAGCTTATGTTTGTTCCTAGTATTAATTTAATGAACATCACAGTTTCTTCTAAAAATATTTATATTTTTATGTACATAAATGACACAATCATATATGAACTGAGCAACAACCGTCAAAATATCAATTTCTTTAAATTTTTCACGAAGTGACTCTCTGGGGCCCATTCTATAAATGCAGCGAACAGCCCTCTTCTGCAAAACGAATATTGTGTTTATGTCAGCAGCACAACCCCACAGCAAGATGCCATAAGACATAATACTATGAAAGTAGCTGAAATAAACAACCCTAGCCGTGAACTCGTCCGTGTATTCCCTAATCCGTTTAACAGCATATGCCGCGGAACTAAGTTTTTTTGATAAAACGCGAATGTGGTCTCCCCACTGCAGCTTTGAATCTAAAGTTATCCCTAAGAAGACAGTAGTATTAATTTTATCTATTTTCTCATTATTTATTATTAGATTGGTTTCGACAGCATTAACATTTGGCAAAGTAAATTTAATACATTTTGTTTTATTATTATTAAGAACTAAATTGTTATATTGAAACCATTGAACTACATCTCCTATCACCGAGTTTACTTTTTGCGACTCATCAATTTTCCTGCTAATTTTAAAGATTAGGGATGTGTCATCAGCAAAAAGGACCATCCTGCACCTATTTTTAGTTACAAAAGGTAAGTCATTTATGTATACTAGGAAAAGAAACGGACCTAATATTGAACCTTGAGGCACCCCCATCTGGACTGAACGACCCGACGACTGCTCCAAACCAATAGTTACTTTTTGTACTCTATTACTTAAATATGATTTTATTACATTTAGTGAATTATTTTTAACTCCATAATACTCTAATTTTCTTATTATTATATCATGTCGGACACAATCGAACGCTTTAGAAAGGTCACAGAAGATACCAAATGCATCCTGTGACCGTTCCCAGGCATCAAAAATCCCTTTTATTAATTCTACACCAGCATCAGTGGTGGACAAACCCTTTGTGAAGCCAAATTGTTTAGAATGTAGCAGTCCGTTCAAATTAAAATGGTACAACATCTGATTTAACAAGATTTTCTCGAATACTTTACTTAATGCTGGTAGCACGGATATTGGACGGTAATTAGATGGGTCCAAGGTACTACCAGACTTATATATCGGTGTTACTCTACTTAGTTTCATTAAATCAGGGTACGAACCTGATTCTATCGAGGCATTGAAAACCGATGCCAGATAAGGTGCCAACAAGTCAATAATAACACTAATTGTTTTGACCGAGTGTCCAAACAGATCCACAGTTTTTTTCTTACTGAAAGTTTTGAATGTTTTTATTATTTCTAATGGAGTTGTAGGCCTAAAACGGAACTCACCATCACAACACGGGGCCGACAACGCAAGCAGATTGCAAGCCTTCTCAGCGCAACTGTTTAGTGAGCTGGATGTCATCAAAGGGAGGTTTCCAAAATATTCTTCAAAACATGAAGCAACATCTGCTTCGCCACATACAATTTTATTATTAAGTTTCAGCTTTAGATTATTTTGATTATATGTTTTAACTCTACCAGTTTCAGATTTAATGACATCCCACGTTTCCTTGATTATATTTTTAGATTTGAGTATTTTATTTCTAATATACAGCGACTTAGCCTGGATACAAACGTTTTTGAATATCTTTGAATATAATTTTACATAGTTTCTAAAAGTTACACTAAAGTTTGTTGTTTTTTCTTCATACAATTGATACAATTTTGTCCTACTAACATGGATACCCGGTGTTGCCCAATCACTAAACTTTTTCCTTGAATTTATATTTAAAGTTTTTGGAATAAAAACAGATTTATGTTCCCCATTAATTAGATCAAAAACTGTTTGGAACATTTTGTTAGGACAGCTACTGTGTATATTAAACAATCTTAGTTTGTTGTTAATTTGTTCTCTAAAACGCTCCAAACGCCGTTCAGTTACCGGAATACAAGTTATAAGCTGAGAATTAATAGAATATATATTTTTGTTAAACGAAGCTAACAGGCCACTGTGATCAGACCTCAAAACATTAATAATTTTGCTGCTGTTTGGGTTCTCATTACTGAATATATTATCAATACATGTAGCAGAATGGCTGGTCACCCTTGTTGGGCTTTCAAATATTCTATCCAACCCAAAAGACCAGAACAAATTTAGAAGTCTAGTAGCCCGTGTCGAGGACTCCAAAAGATCAACGTTGAAATCACCACAAAAGATTATGGTCTTATTAGATTTACACAGCTTAAGCAATACCATTTCTAAAATTTTCTTAAAGACACAGAAGTCACCATTAGGTGGCCTATATAAGCAATAAACAATGAATGCATCTGCCTCCACACAGGATATTTCTATTATTTTTTCTACACTTTCTGAGATTACATCATTCCGAACCTTATTTTTAATACTTTTATGCATAATTATCATAGAGCCACCGTGTATTGAATTTTCACGGCAAAAAGAACTAACAATATTATGATTTTTAAAATTATATATTAATTCATAATCTTTGGCCCAGTGTTCACAAATACAAAATACATTTATATTATTATTATTTAAAAATAATTCAATTTCCAATTCCTTTCCAGCTATGCTTTGAATGTTCTGATGAACAACACTAAGACACTGTGTGGAGTTAAGCTGTGCACCAGTTTCATTTCTGATGCAAGGGGAATCCTCTTTTGTCAAATAACTTAATTTAAATTAATATTTGCAACCTCTTCCTTTGAAGAGATGCATAAATCAAGCCCAAAAGGGGCAATGTAGGAGGCCAGTGAATTGGCTTGGTCAAAACTAAAATAAAATTGTAGCATTTCAGCTACTTGTTTTTTACAACTATTGTTGAGATAGTAAGTATCTCCAGTAAAATATAATTTGTTCTTTAAAATACAATTTGTATCTATTAATTCAACATTATTATTATGCACTGAAATAGTGTGCATAGTCTGATTTAATATAAATCTATATTTATTTTCTGCCGGGGTCAATGTCTTAGAATAAGGCAAGGTACACAGAATTATACGTTTAATATGCTTTTGAATTATTAAATTATCTATATGTTTAATTAATCTATGTTTATTTAGATTCCCCCTGCGACAACACATTAGAAGCAATGTCATATTGCATTCTAACCTAGTTCTCAATATATTGTCAATTAAGTTGTCAAAATCAGCTCCTGGTAGGCAATTGTTGTAAATTGCCGTATTTGAAAGTTCACTTCTCACCATTACACCGATATTTTTAACTATTTCATCACCATAAATGTGAACTAATTTATGATTTAACTTTTTATTGAAATTAAGTTGTTTAGGTGATGAACATTTAGTACTTTTCTTAGAGCTGGCCATAGAAACCTGTGACACATCGGCACAAGGACATCCTGCAGCCACAAGCGAATCAAAACGCTCCTGGTTCTCCCTACAAAGTTTTAGGAGCTCATCCATCTCCTTAGTATACTGGGCAATATCTGCCTGAGAACTCTCATAACTATGAGTCACAGCACTCAATTCACCCTCAAGCAGAACTACTTTCCGGTGAAAAGCCTGTATCTCACAGTCATGCCTACTACTAGTTAGTTTGTGGTGAATGTAAAGTGATTTTAGTTTATTATTTATATTATTATTTATAAAGGATTTTTTCTTACCTACACAAAGATAAGTTTTATTTATTAATTTATTCAACTTTCTTAACCTTTTCCTACAATTTCTTGACAAAGGGGTGGCAGAAGCACTGAAGTCGGTCTTCATGACAAGGCGCTGATACTGCTGGTTAGCTTCTGCAGATTGAAGTCTCTCCACCTCCGTGTTAAGGGATCTCACCACCTCTTCGGACTCACGCAAGGCCAACTTCAGTTGTGAGATCTGCAACAGGGCATCTTCATACTCCAAACCGCACTGATGGAAACCAGCCAGAGCACTGCGCACATAGTCCCGTTCCGCCACCACCTCTGCTAACTCACGATCTTTCGAAACCAATTCTGACTTTAGCCTAGTGTTTTTCTCAACTATAAGTAACACTTCCTTCTCGCTATCCTCGTGCTCCGAGATTAGTCCGGAACACTTGTCCTTAGTAGCTTGAAGTTCACTAAGGGTGTTTTTGAGTTTTATTTCTAGTTCACGAATGGTTTGAGACCGAGTATTCATTTTATAAGTCGCCATTAAGGTAGACAAGATAATAAATAATTGTACGTTGAATTGATATTTTGCTAAGGTTATTTGTATGTAAGGGTATCTGCATTGAAGTAATGATAATTTAATTACAACGCTCATACATTTAATATTGTTTCGCAACAAAATGGAAAACAATCTGTAAGCTAATTGTTCGTCTCTATATTTCACACAAAGTTCTAAGTAGATATTGTATTGTTTTTGATATTAATGCAAAAAGTGTACTATATGATTACTAAAAAGAAGTTAACATCGATTTTAGAATAGCTCATTAATACACTATGTTATTATCACCTCCTACTAGAAATTATTATACAATAAACTCATCACTTTTACACATTGTGGAGATGGAAACCTGAACCTCTGACTACCCCGCAAGGGTTAATGGTCGTGAATGCGTTTGTTTTGTTGTTTTTTTTTCATCACTTTTCCACAATACGTATGTACGATATACATACACAAATCAACTACGAACAAAGAATGCACGTAAAATATTGTTCTCTGTGGAAAAAGTGCAATAGTTCCGGCGTGAATTCTCCCCTGCATTTCATCATTGTCGGAGGTTGCATCATTCCAAATTACACGGGATATGTATCGAGAATATTGCTATGGGGCGCAGGGAATAACACTGTCCGAGTTGCCAGAAGATTAGCTACCGGTATCAATGTATGTATGGTAAAAACAAACAAAAGCAAACGCCATTCACGACCATTAACCCTTGCGGTGTAGTCAGAGGTTCAGGTGTCCATCTCCACAATTGCGAAGGTAGTAATTCTATGGACACCTCGAACCCACATGTTTACCAGATAGTCAGTACACAATGTGACAGGTGGTAAACCATGTCGCCATTTACAAGCACTAACTATTACCTGTTCGACGAACAGGTAGGTTTCCTCACGATGTTTTCCATCACCGTATCTAAGGTACTCTAACGTAATATCTCCATACCTGTACAAATACATTCAGGCCTATTTAGCATGTATATTGGGGTTGTAATGTCATATGGAACATTGGTGACAATTACTAGCCCATCGGTCAATAGATTCCATTTACGCTAACGTCCTTATTCACCTCCTACGACGTGCCGGGAAGAACGACAGCTAGTTAATATTATTTTTACGTTCTAGACTAGCTCCGGACTTCTTAAACACTAAATTTATAATAATAATAATATTTGGACATTATTACACCAATTGAACTAGCCCCTTGGTATTGTACATTTAAGACTTGTGTTAAGTCAACGTATATTTAAGAAATGTATACATAGATAAATACATATATAGCATATACATATATAATCAACGACTAGCCCGGAAAGCAGTAGAAAAGCGTAGTTCTTAACTCTGCTTCCACCGGGAATTGAACCCGGGACCTCACGATAAGCGTTCAGGCAGCTAACCGATCGCGCCACGGAGGTCGCAAAAGAACGTAAGCTGTATGGTTGTCATATCTTCGTAATCTTTTTTTGTTTTATTTGCAATTCTTATTTTAGGATTATTTAGGGTAAAAATTTTAGTACCATAAATGTGATGTAATTTTCATACCCTTTTTGTACTTGCTAATGAATTTATTGGGACTTGATTAGACGTACATTGTGTCCCGCTTGTTTAATGAGGAAATGAGATATAAAAGGTCAATAAAATTTGCAGATAAATTTGGTTCAATCAATATGATAAAGGCTACGTTACTAATAAAATTATTATAAATATATAAATAACAAACAGTACTTGATGTTATACATAATATTGCTATATAAGAATTAATGAAAAATATTATCTGTAGTTAAACATTATTAAACAAAACTGTATTAACGTTCTGCTCTGATCTTTGCAAATTACCACTTTTCGCTTTGGTTATTAAATAGGCTTAAACGCTTCACAATGCCCCTGCACTTATTGAAAATTATATAAATTCATATTATATTATACCAATATATTACTGGTACTAATAAAGTCAAAGTCAAATGTTTTTATTCAATATAAGTACAAGTACAGTACATTCATTGAAAGTCAAAACATTTGCCTGAAATAAAAAAACTAGTATGTATAAAGAATGCTAACTAGTTGCCGTTCTTCCAAGCATGTGATAGGAGGCGACCAACGGACTAAGGAACTATGGCCTAAATGGAACCTATGGCCAATGTGCTAGCAACCTGTTAGCAATGTTCCGTTTCTCATCATACCCCAATATTAAAGCTAGTGACCACCCGAAAACGATTGATGAACTTGAATCTGAGTGTACTACATACATAATCGTATAACACAAATATAAATTAAAGAGCGATTATGTTAAATATCTAGAAAGCTATTGTAAGCAATAGTACCTACGTGTATTTGCCTCCAGATTCGAATGAAAGGAATATCAGCCTTTCCGTTTCCGTATTTTTGAAAAGATACCTATTCCAAGTAAAAGATTTCGGAAAAATCATTTCCCTTTTAGCTAAAGCACTTTAATGAAAGATCAAAAGTCTTTCATATTTAAACCGCTTTCCCAAAACAAAATGGCGTGTGTAATAATCCAAATATATTTTACCTGAACACCCAACCACTCAAGTATATTATGTAAGCTAGTAACTGCTGGTTGTAAAAACAATATGAAAATGGCAACATGATTGATTAAGTACGAGCTCGAGTGTTTGTAATTCTGAGACGCGACGTTTGATAGCGTAATATTAAACATGAAAGACGATTTTACTTGGAATGTTATTTTCGTAATAACATGCTTTGAATAATATACATACTTTTGGCATTTTAAGGTAATACTTTTTATATTTTAAGTATTTTAAGGTTAAAATTACATATTCTTTATTTGTAGTTTACTTGTTTTATGGTTAAATAGTTGTTATTGTTCCACTCGTAAGAGGTGACTAAGAGATAAAAGGTCTAGCTGTCTCTGATCTTCTTTCTTCTTTACAGCACTAATTCACCCACCGTAGGGCATATGCCTCTCCAATCTTCCTCCACTGTGCGCGGTTTTCGGTTTTTCTTGTCCAGAGCGAGCCAGCTACCTTCAACAGATCATCAGACCATCGGGCAGGTGGTCTGCCGACACTTATTTTCAGCTGTCTAGGTCTCCATTCCAGGACGCGCTTACTCCATCGTCCATCATCTCTACGACACACATGTCCAGCCCAAGCCCATTTCAGCTTAGCAACTCGTTGTCCAATGTCCACAACTTTGGTGCGCTGTCTTATGGTCTCGTTCCGGACCCTATCCCGCAAAGTGATGCCGAGCATGGCGCGTTCCATGTGTCTTTGCGTGACCTTTAATCTTTGCATCATTTTGTCTGTCAAAGTCCATGTCTCACATGCATATGTCATAGTTGGTAGAACACATTGGTCAAACACTTTCGTCTTGAGGGACTGTGGCAGCTTAGACTGAAGTACATGTCTCATCTTCCCAAAAGCTGCCCAGCCCAGCTGTACTCTCCGACTTATCTCAGCCATCATAGAATCACGTCCCAGCTTTATGATTTGGCCAAGGTATGGGTACTCCTCCACCTGTTCTAGTGGTTGACCGTCAAGTGATATTGGATAGTGTGAGAGATCTTCTGTTGCCATAATCTTGGTCTTATCCATATTCATCTTGAGGCCAGTCCGCAAAGACGCTCGGTATAATTGCTCTATCATTTGCTTTAGGTCCACTACTGATTTAGCAATTAATACAATATCGTCCGCATAGCGTAGGTGGTTCAAGTATACACCATCGACATTTATACCTTTCCTTTCCCAGTCCAAGGTTTTGAAGATGTCCTCCATTGCATTTGTAAACAATTTTGGTGAGATTACATCTCCTTGCCTAACTCCTTTCTGGATTGGTATTAAGTCAGTCCTTTCTTTTAATTGAACCATCATAGTAGCCGATTTGTACAGATTTTTCAGAATTTGAATGTACCGGTAATCTATGTGACAACGATAAAGTGACTCTGTTACTGCCCAGTGTTCGATCGAGTCAAATGCCTTTTCATAGTCTATGAAGGCTAGATATAGAGGACTATTGTATTCTTCCGACTTTTGGATGACCTGCCGAAGTGTAAATATATGGTCATTTGTTCCATAGCCTTTCCTGAAGCCTGCCTGTTCTGTGGGTTGGTGTTCGTCCAATCTTTGCGTTAAGCGAGAAGTCAGGATTCTGGAGAATACTTTGTAGACCTGACTCAAGAGCGAAATGGGACGGTAATTTTTCAAAAGTGTCTTGTCACCTTTTTTGTGGAAAAGCACAACAAGACTGTTTGTCCAATCATTGGGAATGTCGCCTGTGAACAGAACCTCGTTGAACAAAAGACTAAGCTCCTTAATGACAGCTCTTCCACCTGCTATGAGTAATTCCACAGAAATGCCATCTTCTCCCGGTGCCCTGAGCTTCTTGAGTTGTCTCAGAGCTTGCTTCACTTCGTACAAACTAATTTCAGGAATATCTTCCGTGTAGTGTCGCCTTAGTGGAGCTCGCTTATCGCTTGGGTCAGAACAACTGGGCTGCGGGATTGACGTTGCGTATAGATTTCTGTAGAAGTCCATCGTGATCTCTTTGATTTCCTGGCTGTTACTAGTAGGATTACCGTTTTTGTCTCTCAGCGTATTCAGACTACGATAAGCTTTGTTTCTCTGGAAAACTTTCAATCCTCGGTTCCTTTGAATGAGTTTCTGTATGTTCAGGATGTTTCTTTTCCTAATAGCCTGTTTAAGAGTCTTGTGAATTTTCTTATTGAGCTCACGATGTTCAACGCTGTTAAAGGCATCCGCTGCTATCTTTCTCCGTTCTTGCATCATATCTGCCACTTCTTCTGGAAATTTGCTCACGGATTTGGTCGCTTTCGCGAACTGCTTCTTTGCTGCGGCCGTAAGGATACCTATAAAACGACTGTATTTAATTTGGAGATCATCTTCAAAATGCTCTGTAGCGGTCCTTTTTAAGGCTTCAGTAAGCAGTGTCTCAAACTGTACATTTATTCCCTCCGGGATCTGCAGCTTTCCTAGCTTATTCCTAGTGAGTTTGGCTCTTTCCAGTCTCGTGTTTAATATGATGGTTCCTCGAACGAGTCTGTGGTCGCTGCCTGTCTGAAAACGATTAAGCACTGTGACGTCTGTAACAATGTGCTTGCTGTTAGTTAAGACGAAATCAATTTCGTTTTTCGTATTCCCATCCGGGCTTACCCACGTCCACTTCCTCTTTTCTTTCTTCTGAAAGAACGAATTCATAGCAAGGAGACCTTTGCTTTCCATGAAGTTCACTAAGATTTCACCTCTTGGATTACGGTGTCCTAACCCGTGAGGTCCCACACAAGTTTCAAACCCCATGCGCCGACCTATTCTAGCGTTGAAATCACCCAAGATTATCAGGTAACGGGAGCGTCCTCTTTTTATCGCTGTATCGATATCTTCATAGAACGCTTCTACCTCTTCGTCGTTGTGGCTGCTGGTTGGTGCATAGACTTGGATAACTTTAAGAGAGTACTTCTGATTGATTCTTAGGATAATGTAGGCTACCCTCGGTGAAACACTGGCCATCTCTGTCACATGCGTTGCTATGCCGCGTTTTATTATAAAGCCTACACCTCCATACGAAGATTTTTCTTCCCCTCTAAAGTAGAAAAGGTCACCTGACTCAAGCCGAATAGTGCCCTCTCCATTTCTTCTAGTTTCACTCAGTCCAACTATGTCATATTTTATCTGTCTGAGCTCTTTCTGGAGCTCTTCCAACCGTGCGTCTTCTCTCAGTGTCCTTGCATTATACGTAGCCAGGGTCAGTTTGGTTTGGCAGCCGGACCGAACCCAGAGATTCTTGGCACCCCCTGCTCCGCCGTTACCGTAACCGCTGCCGTAGTTAGGAATAGCGAAGCCGCTGGGGACTGGGGGCCATTTTGTTTTTGTGCTTGTCATGATTGGAGGATTTTAGCCCAATACTTGCCACGTCGGCCACACGTCTTGGCAAGTTCCATGCTTTCTAGGGAGTATTTCCATACCCTAAGGCTTATGGTGGCCTAAGACAGGTTACTTAACCGCCGCCTGCGGTTCGGCGTTGTCTTTCGTTTAGCACCACCCAGGGGACACGTGTAGGGACTCAAGGGTAAGACCTACGGATCGATATCGATGTCTCTGATAGTCGACACGTATATATACATCACGCCTGTTGGCCTGTAGGGGTAGGGATAGATCACCGAACCTCGTCTATCCGGATCCTGACAAACCAAGAATGCTTCAAAGTCATACATAGGCCTCCTCATATACACTCGGTGGTTATATATTTGACGAGCTTCGTGGCGCTATTGGTAAACCACTGAACGCTATTTGTGAGGTCCCGGGTTCGATTTCCGGTGGAGGTAGAGTTAAGAACTACGCTTTTCTACTGCTTTCCAGTCTGGTTGTTGATTATAAATGCTACATATATATGCATTTATAATCAACAACCAGACGACAAGAGACTTATATATAGATAAATGCTATATATGCATTTATCTACATATATATATATATATATATATATATATATAATATGCATATATTTCTTAAATATACGCTGTCCAGTACTCTTAACACAAGGCTTGAATGATCTTACCAAGGAGCTAGTTGTGTGATAGTATCCTAAATATTTTCATTATTTATTATTATCTAAATAATTACATTGTCCTTATTCGATTCGTGCTCTCACTTGAACGCGATGACTTTTAAAGCGAAACTTTTCTCGCAGTGGTTAAAGCGTGGATTTTGTGGGATATTGCGGATGACGCGTATTTTCAATTAGTAGTTCCACCGACCCAGTGAGAAAGTTTAATGTGCTGTCAGCCGCACAGAAGGATCCTTTAAATCGCGTCACTAACTATTCTCATACTATCATTTAAACAGAGCTTAAAATTGTATTATTTTTTATCATTTTAACAGACAAAGCGTCAAGAGATACAGTTTGTGAACGGTATTACATACATATTTTTCTTTCATTTTAAGGGTTAAGTTTTTACAATGTTGTGTTTCTTTTGATACATACACAACACATAAAAATTTTTAATGAATTTGAAATCTGTATCATTTTAGATACTACCCAGCTGTTTATTTTCAGTATTTGAGTATAATCATTAAGAAAAACTACCCTTTCTGTTTATTATTCTGGATTTGCAAACGTCGGTAGTTTTATTAAGACACTACAATTACTAATTATTAGATGCTTTATTGAAGGTACGATCAGACTCAAGAAAAATGTTGCCACACATCGTTGAAGTGAATTACATACTTGTGACTAATAGGAAAGTTTTAAAACTATCTAGTGACTAACGACTTTGCCATCATTAATTCTGCTCCAAAACTTAGAGTATCTTAATCCAAACTAAAGCAGCGTATTAGTAAACTTATGCTAATCAAAGTTGCTTACAAGCGCCTGATTCCAGCATAATTTAGAGCAGGCAATTTGCCAGACAACATGAAAGGGATTCTTGGTATCCCTTGTCAGTTTGGTGAAAAGCGCTTCACTAAAATTCGACAAATTTAGGGCTTGCTCCCTACGACTGCGGTGACATGTTGACCTATGGCTGCTAGGTATAAAAGACTAAATTTATTATGTAGACACGTGATTTTTGCTCTCTTAAAGTGGAGGGGAAGGTGACATAATACCTCCAAAGTGACAAATTTATGTGTATCACATTTTTCAATTACGAAACGAAATGAAACTAACAGGGTAATGTATTGGTAAAATCGTCACCAAATATACTTAAAGTCCAAAAAAAAAACAACGTGGTTAGTTGCTGATAGTTAGTATCACGAGACGATACATTAAATTTACGGCTAATTCTTCCACAAACATTTAAATGATTTTAAATTACATGTCCAAAATAAGGAAAAAAAATATGTTAAATGACTTTTAAATACTTTATACATAAATTTATTCACGCTTCTACATCCCTAACTAGATAGGCAGAGACTATCAATCGCCACCTAAAACGATCCTATCAAATCCTCAGTGACTTTTTCATAGTAAAATTTTCGTATTAGTTCTTTTAGTGTTTGATAACCTATTTTTTGATAATTCGACGTAGCTCAGTTGTTTGGGGCTTGGGTCTGTATCTGTGGGTACAGGGTTCAAATCCCGCTTGAGCATGTACCAATGGAAATGAATTTCTATGTACATTTTCGTAATAAAAACACATTTACGAAATGCATGGAATTATACGGTGAGGGAAAACATCGTGAGGAAACCTACCTGTTCGTCGAATAGGTGTAATAGTTAGTGCTTGTAAATGGCGACATGGCTGACCACCTGTCACATTGAGTACTGACTATCTGGTTAACACGTGGGTTCGAGGTGTCCATAGAATTACTAACTTCGCAATTGCGGAGATGGACATCTGAACCTCTGACTACCCCGCAAGGGTTAATGGTCGTGAATGCGTTTGTTTTTCTAATGTGATTACAATATTAATTATTTAAATAAAAATTACTTATGTATTCAAGCTGTCAGACGCCTGTCATCTAATTTTCACCTGAAACAACTTTCCAAAGGACAAACTCAGAAGAAATTAGACAAGTTTTTTAAAAGAGATCCCTTGAAAGTTCCAGATCATTAATCAAAGGAGGTCTTTAATTGCAAGGTGACTCTTTGGTGAACAACTTTTAGGTGACTTCTAAGGTTAGAAGTATACTGTAGTACCTAATTATATAGTTCATACTTGCTGTATATTGCTACGTAATCCAAGCAATGCAAAAAGAACTGACGTTTTAAATGGAGTCTCTGATACTTGTAAGAGTTAAAGATGAAACTTAAGAACAAAATAAGGAATTATGTATTTATTGTTTTATTACTGTATATATATTTTGATTTTATTTAGATAAAACTTAAACTGGAATAACACGATAATTTTAATAATATAGATATGTTTTTTCAACTATGCCATATGACGATAAATAATAAATAAGAGTATTCTCTAAAAATGGTAGATATCTAGTAAAGTTCATATTTCGAAAATGACGAATCAAAAATAAATTCTAAAAATTAGTTGCCCCTGCTAGAATCTATATGTAACACATTTTATTTTCACATACCACATTTCACTATCGGAAAAATTAATTCAGGTGTATTATGATTTTCAGGAAGTGGATAATTTTTACATGACCAATGTAATAAGTTTTCATAACTCGTCTTAACTTTTTAGGATCTGATTTATAGTTTTACAGGACATGTAAAAATTTTTCAGGAACATTGTTATAATTTTTCAGGGCCTGCCTTGTTCTTAAGATCACGGCTTAATTTTTCAAGATCTATATTATATTTTTTCAGGACAAGCCTCAACTTTTCAGGAATTATCTATTTTTGTAATTGGAACAACTTTTTCAGGACATGTCTTTAGTTTTGCTGGACCTGTTTTCATATTCTTAAGGACACATTTTTAGCACCTATTTCATATTTTTTTCAGAAGATGTGTTAAATTTTTACGACGTATTTTGATTATTTATCCGGACGCTCAAAATTTTTTGCGATCTGTATTATAATATTTCGAGCTATGTTTCAGTTTTTAGGACCTGTTTTATACTTTTTCAGGACACGTCTTAAATTTTCAGGATCGATAACGTAATTTTTCAGGTCATGTTATAATATTTTTAAAACCTTTTTTTCTTAAATTTCGAGACCCGTGTACTTTTTACGGCCTATATTTTTTTCACAACCTTTTCTATATAAATCAGGATTTATCTTTTAATTTTCCATTAACATTCAATAGCTAAAATCTTGATACAAAATCTCGTAAGTTAAAACTTTGAAGCACCTCAATCTCACGTGTAGAGAAGTTGGTATTACTCGACATTTTCTTATTTATTCTAACACCCTTGTCTTCAAACTAAAACCTTTAAAGTTACAAGAAAAGTAAAGGAAGAGATCTTGCTAACTTTATTTTCTAGGAAATCCCACGTGAACCGTAATGTGTTTTAAATCGTCTTTTTAACTTAAGTAAACCGCTGCGAACATTTTTTATATTAAGATACATTGAATCACTTTGAGAACTTTATTTCTATTATATTGTGGTCTAAGATATGATTAAATTCTTAGTAGTATTCTCTTTTCTATATTATACTCGTATATAACGTTACAGTTAAATGGTAAAAGTTTAGTGTATAGAGTAAATTAGTGCATGTTCTTGTTCTGTATGATTCAATTATCCGCATTCTAAACAATTACATCCTGGACAATAATGGTAACCTAATAGACAGATATACGTATTTAAAAGTCAACTTTTTATGGGTTTTGTTACGTAGTTGGTTAAATATTTGCACTTGTACAAAATTATATAACATTTTCTTGTGTTGCGGGATTTTTATCACCAATTAAGTAATAACCTTAAAGCAGAGAGGGAACAGGTTGCTAGATTATCGTCAGTGGGATCCATGGATTCCATCTTTTATCGTCTATCTACCCATGAATTTTATTCCTTTAGTCACCTCCTACTTTATCTAATTCAGCGAACATAACCATAATTAAATTGCAATCTATTTGCTTTGCAGACTTATAAATTGCTGTTAACTAAACTACAAAAAAATTACTAACAAGTTATTTTTTCTAAGTTAGATTTTTCTACGAGTAAAGAAGTATTTTTGAAGTTAAGCCTCCAAATAATAGGTCTTAAGGCAAATAAACTTTACGAAGGGCTTAGGCAAAAACTCTTCCAGCTTTTCAGTAGACTGATAAATTACCCAAGCCTTGGCACAGTCAGCGTCATGATTTATGGAAACGATTCTTGCTGATTGAATTCGCTTTGTAATTTTTTGAAACGCCATCTGTGATTTTAAATAAATCATCTTTTGTTCAGGTGCATTTTAATGTAATCGTATTAAAAACATAATTTAATTATAACCAAACATATACATCACAAAACGTTTACTCTTACAGGATAGTAATGCTAAGTTTCTATTGTTGTTACTATTTTTATGTTAATATAAGTTTTGTGAGTAAGATGTACACTAAGCTAATTGACGCTAATACTTAACTGAAACTAGATTTCCAAGTATAAATTTAATAGTTATAACTTTGCTTATTTATATTTTCAACATGTTTATTCTAAATACGCCTCATAAATATGCCAAAATCTCTGCTCTTAAGAGCCAGATACTTAAGTAACACAGCTCACAATTTAGGCAAAGGTAAAGAAATCCGCTCACTTGTCGGCTCATCTCCTTATTTCCCAAGACAAATAAGGCAATTACAAATGCTCCCAAGGCTCCCCACGAAATTTCTTTGCCATAATAGGTTCATTTGACTGACAGTCGCCAATGAAGGTGATTTATGAAGCCCAAAACTTTGACTTATTAAAATAATTAGACTGACGTGTTGACAAAAATGGAGAGGAAATTGTTAATTCAGCCTTAATTGCTGTCAAGGTACGTTAGAGTTTGACTAAACCAATAAAGGGAGGAAGTTTCGTGGCTGTATAGAAGGGAATCTTGTTCTAGAATAAAGACTTGAATAGAGAGTTTACATATATACATTAAAGTACTTTAATCCCTCTTGGGGTAGGTAGAACTTTGGATATATCGTTTGTTTTATATCTCTTTAGCTCGGTTATTAGGATTGCGATGACTTGTGGAACATTGATGACTGGTTGCTAGCCTATAGATATAGATTAGAATAGAGAGTAAGAAAACTATTAACATTAGTACTAACGTCAATGATGCTATTATAAAATAATAGTTTTATAAGACTAAAGCTGTCTATGAACTATTATAATAATATTCAGGTAGTCAAATATATACAAGATTCATAAGTAAAATATGTTTTTATCAAAACAATATTCAAAAATACAATTATTTCGACGCTTCAGGTATTCATACACTAATACAAAAAGTGCTAGTCAAAAAAACTCAGGCTACTTATCAGTGTCTTGCAGTTGCGGTATACAAAATACATGTTCGCACTCAGTTACACGTAATACGTACGGCGATACGGTTCACAACCTATCACGTTGGGTGCTGTCTATCTAGTGATACGCGGGCTTCGAATGACCCATACCTAACATGCCTTCGAAATTTCGGAGATGGGCATTCAAGCCTCTGACTACCCCGCCATAATAAAAAAGGGAGTGTGTATACACAAGTCGTGAAGCGTATGTATGTATGTATGTATGTTACACGTAATCTCCTTCCCGTGCCATTCAAACGGGGTCACCTTTTGATGGGATTTTCCGTTCGTTCCGTTGAAACTGAAGCTACTAATTAGATCTCACACTTCTTGTTGGGTTCAAATCCCGAGTAAATTGGCTCTTGCCACATCCACGCACTGCGAGCTCTGAGGGGTTTTACTTTGTAATATTCTGAGACGCACCCGTGTGATTTTTGTGTATATGTATTTGTATTATTTATAGAATTTTATGAAGTATAGTATGTAAAATGGTAAATTACACAGACTACAGCAAAAAAAATTGCTCACCGAGAGCTTTACGTTTTTTTTAATACTTTACTGTTGATTAAACATTTAAAAAACAAAATCATAAAATGAATGAAATTCATAAGTTAAAACGACAACCTGAACGTGCAAAACCTGGAAATAATGACCTAATTTAACTATAGATGGACCCAAACCAGTGATCCTTTCAAACGGCCAAACAAAGTTTTTAGCTTATATCCTTATAACATACATGCATATACCCACATATTTGAATCACTCGTAACAAGTAGATAAATATCGATATGATTGTTTGTAGAATTTCCAGTAGCACCAAACCAAATCCGCCTTCTAAGCATTCTGGTAACCTATAACCAGCAATTCAAGCATAGTCTTAAATTTGCCAGTACGTTAGCAGAGCCAACATTACTTAGTTTGCAAATGTGTGCCTTTAAGTTTGACTTTCGTTCGAGAGTTCAGCTGCGCAATTACACAAGTGTTGGAGGCAAGCGTCGGGCGCTCTTGTGATTATTTCCGGCATGTCGATTGCAGTTCAATCGCAGATTAAAACTGGCTTGCTTTCTATCATATCGCGCGCTGTGTTAGGTTACTACGGGAAAGATAATGACAAAGAAAGATGTGAAACGTGAGGTACATATATTTTTGTATATCGCAGTGTGTTTTAAGAATAGTCAGCCATAAATATCAGCTGTCACGTTGGTTGCAGGGTATTTTTACAATTCGTCGATTATATCTGGCCTAAACAACACCATTATAATACATTACTAATACAAATAATAATACATCATTCACTTTCACGTAACTCATTACTTCAATTGTATTGACATATAAAATAACCTTTTAGAAATCGTACTACACTTTTTTATTTATTACATGAAGTGACCTATGACAAAGATTGCTTAAATAGAGAAAAGAGAGTACAAAAATGTGCAGCAAAAACGCCTAACAAAACTATTCCTCACTTTAGAACTTGCACGAGTCAACGCCTTTTCTTAGTCAGGAAAAATAATAGCTTAGGTCAACGGATAGAGCGCGCAAAAGACCTATATTTCCTGAACTTTGTAAAGTACTGCAGGATATGAAGAGAAACTTTCATTTCATGTCGCTATGCTGTCTGGCATACCGTATGACTTTAGGCTGTAACGCATAATGGGATCTTTATGTAAATTTGAAATTCTTCTATCTAAACGCTACTTTTATGTTATATTTAAATATATATCATGTATTATATAAGACATATGAATAGGTTTATGTGTATGTCATCGTGTTAATTTATGTAATAATAATAATAATAAATCTTTATTGGAATCCACACTTTCACAATTATTGAATAACAATTAAATTTCATAATTAAACAAAATTGCATAATTGAACAAAATTGAAAAAAAAATTACCAAAATTAAGGAATAAATAAAATTAAAGAAGCAACCAAACTGTAGCGATTGTATTGTGGGATCCCATAAGGCGACCAGCTCAGTGGGCGTCTGCTAGGCCTAGGCTGCGCAGAACCACCGATTTTCAGCTGGCAGCACACAGAGGGTTATAGATTATATAACATATTCAATACTTAGATATTGCGAAGAAAATTGTATCAAATAATAAATATTAAATATAAAAAACTGTGTGACTATGCAGTGATTAACGAATACATATACTATAATAATAATAATAATGTATTGTATTGTAACTGATAAAACTAAACTGATCAATGATGACGTTAATTGTATAATATAGTGTTAATTGTTGTAGAATACTAGTGTAAAAATTCCATTTTGAACGATTACGTCTATTGAAAACTATCCTGATAATCACGGTCTAATGGTGACTTTTTGATACATATATTCACGCCTCTACGTCTTCTACGGGAAAGACAGAGACTATCAATCGCCACCTGAAGCGATCCTGACAAATCTATAAACATACCTACGTATATTTATATTTTAAAAATCCTTTAGGTAATACAATAGTTTAGTCCTTTCTAATATAATAACAAAGGCCCTTACATATCAGACATATGCATCAAACTTATGACAAGCATTTTACCGTTCGCCATATATAAGGAAGGAGTGAAATGGTTTCCTCAAATGGGTTTTTTGTGACCCATTGTGCCGATGGAAGAGTGCAAGACTAATGTTGTGACCATGGGCACTCTAAATGGATGTTTTATCACGCGTGACAACACATTTTTTATAATCCAATCCGGGTATGGACGTGGCCAGGTGGGGTTGGACGCAGTAATTCATTTTTATTTATGGTTCATTGTTGGTATGATATATACGATTTGAAACGTGATAGTAATAATTTACACAAAGTAATATTGCGTTGTAGAACTTATTTGTTACAAATATATACATATGTATGTATATAGAGGTGTAGTACCTACTTTTTTTTAAGATGATGTAGAATTTATTATCTTCAATGTACGTTGATGAGTCTGTCTAAATATGTAAATATCATGAGACATCAATTAAAAGTCTTTTTGCACCTCTAAACGTTGTTAGTATCACAGTAGAAACTACATATATAGCAGGAGATTTTATTGAATATATTATACTCGTGGAATTTTTATTTGAAATTTATTGTGAATTCTAAATCTGTATTCCGACTTCCTTTTCGAGTAAAATCTTTTCAGGCGTATCTCAAGTTTTATAAAGAACATTTCTGAAGATTTTGTTAGTTCTACGATATTATATAATAGCTTATATAAGACGCTATGGAATTGCTATTATATTGTTAGAAGATAAAACAATGTAACCAGTTATCATTCTTCTCGGAAAAAGTAACGTCTAAGAATTATAAGGGAGAATTTTTGACTACTATACTACGAAATGATGGTTTGGTATGTTGTATAGTATGCCCCATATTTATACTCTCTTAAGAACTTTAATAGTTTATACTAAATGTAAAACATTGCTATTTGTAAAAACTAGATTTCTATAAAAACGCCTTAATTGATGCTGCAAGTGTTTTACGTCGATTCACTAAAAATGAGCAGCTATCTCACAACTTAATGATGAGCCAATTAACTTGGGATTACAAACTAAACTATTTCCAATGAGTAGAGTCAGTTTCGTGGAAAATAATACACTGGAAACGCCATTACAGTATACATTAAAAATGACATGTTCCGGGAAATATTCCTATAAATAAAATTACATACGAGTATCTACATAAGTCTCAAGAAATTTGAGTTCATTCTTGTATCCCTTTTGCAGAGGACAGAACTTTTGAGATATAATCGTAACTAAAATAAATTATTTATTTGAATTAGGATTTTTTATCTTTATTCACTCAGAGAGAATCACCACTAGTATATATTCTATTCGAATTAGCAAAAAACGTGTGTTAAAAGCAAACCTAATTTGTAGTAACCAAGAAGGTTCATTAAAAAGCACCTCCTTACAACTTGCTAGTGTGGGAGCAAAAACCCGTTACCATGTTTGTAGTGTAGAGTTTCGCTCTAAAACATTGTTTGCGAAGCGCAGCTTGTTCGCCTTGAGTGGCAAAAAGTATTGTTTGGCAGGTTAGGCATTGACGCTGCCTAAAACAGTAGTTTGAGGCTGTTTATATTGTCACTTGGTGGTATACATACATATAGATTGACGTTCTTTAATCCCTTTCGAGGTGAACCTTATATAAATGATATTTTCTTCTAGGTTACTTTTAAACTTGTATAATTTGTGGCTGTGATTTAAGATGTATGTATGTGATTATATGGAGCATATATGAAACAGTTCTGTTTTTCTTATAAACATAAAGTTACGCTAAATTAAGTATAAAGAACAGCCTGAAATCACGAATTTATTTAAAAGAATCAAGGTTGCCAATGGTTTTTAGCATCATTAATTGTCAGATTTCAATAAATATATTCGGCACTTACAGACCACCCTTTTTCAGGATGTCGCTTAATCTCTTTATCCTCCTATGTAAGTTCCTAATCTCTTACACCTATAATTGTCTCTATTGTATTCAATTAGTTTTTCGTATTACATGTGTAATCCTTTACATAAAGTTTCTCATAAAAGCATAAAAAACAACTTTAATATACTCCGTGCACCTTAGCAAAGAGCGGTACAGACAGAAACAATATAAATTTCACGTTGGAAACAAATAACAGTGTATTATATGAAACGAGTACCGTACGTGGCCCATCGATTTATGTGAAGTACTCTCCTGAATTATTGTTGACTGTACTCGAGTGGTGTTCTATTGTGTTGTCTGACTGATTTCAACTGCTATGAAAGTTCATTTCGTGACGTTGGTAGCACTGAAAACAATATGGACGGACATAATAAATGGGTGAAATAATGTGTTTTTCTGTGCATGACTTATTTATTACTGTCCTGGATATGTATGTATGTGTCAAAATGGAATGGGTTGATTTTATCTTAATTGGTATGTCATTCTTTTCTGAACCTTGGAGGTTATATAAACTTCATTCTGTTTCGTTGAAATACTTTATCGTGAACAAATATACCGTACAAATTAAAGTATTTAAGTAAATCTCCTACAGCGTTAACACTATATTATTATGTTTTTTATTGGTATATATATTTTGTCATTTATTTAGGAAAGAAGCAGTTGTAATAATCTAGAAAAACGTTGATATTACCCTACAGGTTCCATTACATTATATTATTCGTACATTCCATCATTGCATTAACGACTTTTCTTGTTAACTATATTACGAAATACTTAAATATTATACTCATATTTCAACCTAAACAGCTTATGCATGGTCGTGTATGGTATCTCGTTTGATATTTATTTGCAAGCTGTTTCCCAGGCGAAATTGCATCCACACCTTCAGCATATTCATATGCTATTAGTTAGATGAGAGTGTCCTTAGCATTAATGATATACGTGCAGACTGAAATATTTCAGCAACGTGATCATTTAATTATCTAAGAAAATTTCGTTCAAGATGTTTTGTGGATTCAATGTTTAAATGGATGTTGTAAACTAAATTATCTATGCAAATAATGTTTGTGTGTTTTGTCGATACAATGATATATGATTATGAAGAGGACTGTGTAAAATATTATGGTTTTAGAAATGCTATTTTAAATTATTACTGTGTTACGACTTAAGTAAGACCCAAAACTCATAAGTTCAGATAGAAAAGCACTAGGAGAGCATAGGAGATACCATCATCTCTCCAAGGTCATGGATGACATGTTTTATGATATGAATACGTATAGTGAACTACAAAGTATATCTAATAATACTCATCCCATATTAATCAAGTTAACATACTAATCAGTTAATCTCAGTATACCACATTACCTTCAGCCAGCACCCATGTCTCTAATACCTTAATAAATAACACAGCATTAGATTTCCAGCCAATACCCACGCCTTCCCGGCTGCATACTTAACCCTCATACCTATGCATGGTTTTAAAGCCTCCGCTAAAGTGATAGGCGCTTGCTATGCAGGGAAGGGTCCATGCACATTTAATGATGCTTGCGATATTCGAATTGCGAACACTGGCTTAGAGTGCTTGCGTAGTCCTTTCGAATTCTCGTATCGATGCCTCTATTTGATTATTCCTGCATATTGTGCTCGTGGAAGATTGTTTAGCCAATGATTGGTGTAGAAACTTGGTATATTTATGCTGGTGTCATTGCTGATTTTGTTTGGAAAGAGCTATTAGATTTGTCAACACATAAAACGTGTATATACTTAGTTACTACTTGTAACATAACTTTAGGAGCATGCTGAAAATCTAGTATTTATATTAAATTCTGACGGTATACAGACTTAGTAACTAATGATGTAATTTTAAAAGTAAACTGAAATTTTGTTATATTAATGACATTTATTTTGAATAGTCTCATTTATGTAATAGCAATTAAAGTACATGATTAACTTAAATCACTACTTTTTCATACACTGAATATGCTCTACTTTCCCAATACAGTAAAATCAATCAAATTTCAACCATTGCGGTGTATTAAATTCATAAGAAATAAAAGAACAAGACGGATTGAAAGTATGAGGGCTCATCATAATCTAAAATGAGTGGCAATGGTCATTTACATAATATGTCAAAGTCCAGTGTCGTAAAATAATATATCATGGCTTACATGTAACATGTAACGTTGGTCAGGCCATCAAAACGGAGTGCTGTGTGTGAAATATGGTAATGTCTGGACATAAATGTTCTTTGTTGTATGTGGGTTCAGTTGACTGTTATAGTAAACTTATAATGTTTTACTAAAACTATATACATATTACATTTAAGTTTTCAATCAACAGGACAATATAAAGTAAGCACAGAACATTGTTATAGAATAAATTAGTGGTTGCTTTTAGTATGATCATCGGGATTATACTGGTAATTTAATTAAAAGTATATTAATATGAATGACAATATCCCAATCAATTGCATTAAGAACTTTAGTAATAAAATTCACATATTGTATTGAAACAATTATTATTATACTATCATTATCTATTAACCGTCAACCCTTTACTACCAAGTAAATATTTCCTACCATGTCTGTTTTTAGATTGTAACAGTGAGCTATCCATCTTATTTAGATATTATATATATTATTATCCATCCTTTATGATAACAATTTCAATACATGTATGTCCATACATAACGCAATTTATAGATATGAATAAATTTTAACTATAATATAATTAAAATGACAGCAAGGTAGCAAAGGTAATACTTTATTTATAAAATAAACGCGGTAAGTCCCTTTTTCTTATAAAATATTTTCACCTTATTCAGATTTACGTCACACCAAATCAATACCTTCTAAAATACTTCACCCATTGCAAAGTACGAAAAGCAATCGGCTGTGTCAAAAACGTGCCCACTGATTCAGGGAATGGACATCGGAGGTTACGACTTGAGTGGGACGACCGATGTCAGAACTTTTATTTTCCGGGTCAGGTTTATGACGTTCTCAGAGGAAGCGATAAAAGTCAGGCGATACTGTCCTGGTCTTTATGATAGGGCTAAATGTGATGGAGGAGTAAACTGTCGAGAGCAGTAAAGCAGGATACTTGAAAGTGATTAAAGATTATTTAGAAGTTTTATTTTGTGAGTGTTATGTGGCGAAGATAAAACTACGATCAAAAATCTTCTGTTAATCTAGATTGTTTTTAATCATATGTTACTACATATCTGTCCAAAATTTATATACGTGCTCTACTGACTATCAAATCGTATATAATTCAAAATACGCTTTGTAAATCACTAAAAAGCATCGACGTTCTGTGGTATTTAAATCTGCTGACTACATTAATAAGGGATATTATGTCTTTGCTTTGTTTACCTATGTTTGAAAATACGATGCAATAGCGTACAATAAGTTCCTAAAAAAATTATCTTCATCACTTAACATCCATTTCAAAAACAACATTTTTCTAAAAAAAGAAAACTAGTACGCGAAACGTTCAATTGAAATTTATACATGGCGTCCGGAAACGAAAATATGCGCGGTAAAAAATAATATTTCATCAGTCGGTTCCATTTGGCGAGAACGGTTCCGTGCCTCAACTACGTCAAAGCGTCCATTTATTAAATTGACATAGAGGAGGCGATTGAATGAGATGCGGTTATTGCAAAGAATGATGCGGTGCCAACGAAAATGAACGAAAAAATCCTTTCGCTCTATTTTCAATCTTATGTACGCTTTACACATTATTTGCATACCGAAAACTTGTGCGGTATTTTAGTATATTAGCTGACAATGTATTTAATAAGTTTACATGTACGATACGATATTACGTACGATTTAGGATAAAAGTTAAAATGTTTATCATGTCAGATAAAAATAATGATGTAACTAACTTTTATTCTGTACATTAGTGTTAATGACGCGTATTTATGATAAATTTGGTTGATTTAGCAAAATTGTTTAGAGATATAATGTGAGTATAGATATCAATATATATGATAATAAACTTACTTGTCACGTACACCCAAAAGTGTCTGCGGGAGTAGCCCATTGATTCCTCAAACTATTCCTATTTAAAAAGTTTTGCATCTTAACAACCATTCGCTTCAGAACTTTGACTAAACCTTCGTCCTTTGGAAGCGCTGGAATCTTGGAAACTATGTCCTAGCAGTTTCTCCCTAGTGTTCGGAAGGAAACCTAGGATACCTAGACTGCAATAAAAACAAGCACTGAGATTGAGAATGTTTCTTGGGGCATTTTGAGACCTATGTTACATTAATCACTTCTTTTCACGTAGTTTGATTCCCTTTAGGATGATCAAAGCGTATAAAAAATGTTTTAGTTCACTTTTAGTATTAATATCAGGGTAGTAATGGCATTAATGAAGAACATTGGCCACTGGGATACCCATAGTCCCGAGCCCAAAGATTAGAACCCCTAGTCCCTTTATTGCTTTCAATAATATGGCGGGACAAACTTGCTGTTCCTTCCGTCAACATCCTATTTATGTTATACGAACTTGTACGATATTAATCTTATCTTAGTTGTCATACTGAAAAAGTATGATGTTAGCATGTACACATGTATATTTGAGGGTTATGTAAGCGGAGGCTAATTATTCTAATAAAGAGAGAGTTATTTGCAAGGATCAGCAGAATGAAAAATTCTGTATCTGTGTTATAATAATACAAATAATTCGTTACAGACGCACAAAAATACTCTTTATGCTGACAACCAAATTACTTAAAGTGACAAATCAAAAACATAAAATCCGTGTTCAGTGGCAGTATTTATCACCATAAAGCTCGAATGCCTCTAATATTATTAGGACGGTAAGGTAGCTATCTAACTACATTCCATTTCTAATCAGCCAGAGTACTAGCTAATAAAATGTGTGTTGAAGTGAAAACAGTTCTTAACACTCCATTAGATATCCTATAAAGTACTTCTCACATGTTCCGCTTTTATCGAAAGGCTTTTTACAGAAAGTGGAAGGAACGAATAGATCTCTAACGGCGATAAATTCTTCTGCCACTAACATGTCTATGCCACACTTTATACTGAAAAAGCAAGTGTCCAGATCAAATGGGGTTTAAAAGTGGTTCTATTTTCAATTTGTTTTGGTTTATTCTTGTTGGTTGTATCTAGTAGTGTGTAATAGAGCTTTTTCAATCTGTGTATTGGAACAAAATAGGTGAAATGTATTTATTTTATGGTTTATTTTTGACGCTAATTCATATACCTAATGACTATCTCTGGAATTGATTGAGAGATGGATAGACAAAGCTCTAATATGAATTGTAAGTGCTTTTAGTAATGACAAACAAAAAGACAAAGAAACGCGTTCACGGCCTTTAACCCTTGCGGGGTAGTCAGAAGTTCAGGTGTCCATCTCCGCAATAGCGGTAATTCTGTGGCCACATCGAACCCACGTGTTGACGAGATACTCAATGTGATAGGTGGTAAGCCATGTCGCCATTTATAAGCACTAATTTTTAGTAATGCTTTATATTACCATATTTACTTACATTTATTTATCATGTTATTTCCTTACCAATGTTTCTGCGAATTATATTTATAATTCGCAAACGGCAAAGGGAACAATACCCTTTGTAAATCACTTAAAGATTTACTTTCCCATAGATTTGAAACTCATAAGGAAATCCAAGTTGCCTCCTTCAGGCTTTTGTTTCCAACTTCTTTTGTTGTGAAGAACAATAAATTTATAACAATCAAACAATACTGGGGAAACAAAAGTAATACAAGATTAATATTCTCGAGCAATGGTGTTGAATTAAATAAATAATTGGACGAAGAGGGTTGGAGTGGTAGACTGATTAATTCTTAATATTTAATTAATCTACGTAAATGTTTGCGACGTTTGGAAGCTTTTCTTATACCTGTATACTCGTATATTCACGACTCTACGTCCTGAATGGGATAGTCAGAGACTACCGATCGCGCCTGAAACGAACCTGGCAAATCTCTCTTGCTTCACTCACACCCATTATTCTTCTCATACATGCTCTTCTGTTCTTCACGCTACGAACGCCCACCTTGAGAGAAGAACGCTCGTTATTCTTATATTAAATCTATTTCCGTATGTTGATATAGCATTAAGGCAATGTATTAAATAAAGGTCCTGTAGGGTTTAAATGTAAAGGTTACAACGAACATAAACCGACAAAAATTGATTATTTTTTTACATACACGTAGTAGGATGCATAAAAGATGTCATTTTGACGAGTGAGATTTGCCAGTAAAGTTTTAAGTAGCGATGGATATTTTCTGTATATCCAGTTGAAATATAATGCGTATATTTTTGTTCAACTAACGTAACATCACGACCATATCCTCATTGAGGTTTAGGCAGAGAACAAACATGCTTATTTGTATCGATCCTAACAAATCACTTTCGCTACTTCATCACTTTACTACATTGACATTCATACACCACCACAGATGACGGCTTTAAGTACATCTAACTACATAGTTTGGTTATCTATGAAGCTTTGATATGAACATTTTCTTTATCACTATTTACCCTTATGATTCATCGCTCTTCCGTAGCAAAAAGCGGAAAACAGCAAAAGACAAAGACAAATGACGATGCTTTATTCTCCCGCCGTATTAACCAAAGTCACTGTAATCCAGATTTAACTTGAAACACAGCCAAGATTGTCTGATTATAGACTATAGATCCTCAAATACTATAGTAATATACTGTCAATAAAATACGTGAGCGAAAATATCGTGAAGGAACCTTCCTATTTTGAAGTATTTTAGTTTTATTTAAATGAAGTTTAAATATAGCTAATAATACTTCAAATAGTACATGTATACAGCGACATGGTCTATAAGTATTTTTTTTCCTGTTTATTTGCGTCTGTAGCCCAATGGGTAAGATATCTTACTTCTTATGAGAAAGGTCCTAGGTTCAAATCCCAGCTCTGTACCAATGAATGAAGTTTAAATATGTTGTTAATTTACGTACATAATTTACAGTAGCTAACCGTGAGCAAAAATATCGTGAGTAAACCTGCCTATCCCTCAGGAAAGTTAATAGCCAGTGCCTATATACGGCGATACGGTTCACTATTTATCACGTTGGGTGTTGTCTATCTGGTAAAACGCGGATTTCGAGTGACACATACCTAACATGCCTTCGAAATTTCGGAGATGGGCATTCAAGCCTCTGAGTACGCCACTGGAAGGGAGTGTATATTCACAAGTCGTGAAGCGTATGATGATGTTGATTTAATTCCAATTACTTTAAATAACACATCGATTTTCTACAGGGTTTGAATATTGTAAGCATTCAGAGAGGCTTTCGATAACATTACCTTCATTATAAATACATGTGTAAATTTAGACTTATTTGTTTGTTGTTGTTTGTTCGTCTATTTATAGCATCACAAGACCTAAGATTAGAGTTGGGTTCGCTTCAAAACTAACGGTGTAAGTAGTTAATCAGGTCTATGTTTCCAGGTCATCAGCTCTTTTGGCAGTTAAGGTAGGTATTCGAAGGCCTAAATCGGTCGACAAACCCTTTACAAACTTATGTGACCGAGTTTCAAATTACAGTGTAAGTTAATCATTTATTAGTGTAAGTTGCAACATAACTTATCGTTTATTATGCCTACGGATTTCGCGGTCGATAAAATAAAACATTTCTTGTATTTATAACATTATTTTGTTATTCGCATATTTTAATCTCAGTGACCGTTTGTATTTTATTTAAATTCGATAGAAATTAAAATAAAAAAGGAATTATAGTATAGTAGTAACATGTAGGCATTACCAATAAATCACTTAAAGCATAATTAAGTAAACTTAAAAAAGGATAATATTTACCATTCAAGGACCAGTTAACATAACAAACTTAATTATACAAATAAAGAATCTAGTAGGATTCCGTACCGAAAAATGTCCTTGCTAAATCACCCGAGCATTTCCGAGCTGGGCGACGAAGCAATCCGTTACTGCCCTCAAAAAGCGAAACGGACATTTAGTAAATGTCTCGTTGTACAGAATTCCTTGAATGTTTAATGGTCACCAAACGCTGTTAAGCGTTTCAGCCTATTTGAATAATCCTAACAATTGGAGAAATTAATCTAAATGTGATAATATTATTTGCTTAAGCATTTTTCAATTGACTTAATTTGCTTGGTTGAGAAATTTCGAGGCTATTGTGCAATGCTTATTAGAGTCTTAAGTCACTTTCTGTGTAGTTCATTTTATAAATTGATTCTTCATAACTACATTAATATAATTTATCGGACATTTATGACGATTATTGTATAAATATTATTGCGTAGCTTAAAAACTACGAACCTAATGTAATCATCTATTCTATATATGTATTTCTAATATTTCTTCATAAACGATAATAATAATTTCTTAAACATATAGTAACACTTAAGACACTTATTTTCGGTACCTCCCAATGTGCTAGTTCAACTCATGGAATGTCCTAAAATGTAATCATTATAGTTTTAAGAGATTCGCGATTTACACTCATGATTAATAACTAACGGGACTCATCGCGTATATTTTTATATAATAAAGTTACCTTTAATAACCCGACGACGGTGGAGGCGAAGAAATATGGCTATTGTCAGTCTGCCCGTGACCATGGCTGCTGCAACGTAGTCGAAACGTCGGTTTAATAAAGGCAACTTTATTATATAAAAACAAATGCGATAAGTCCCGTTAGTTATTAATCATGAATGAAACCATTGTTTTAAAACTAGTTCTAAACCTTATAGTTCCTTGTACTAAGGTTCCAGGCAGAACTAATTTGGGTCTAGAACACAACTCTTTTAGAAAATAGACCCCAGCCTCCATGAATTCAGAGGCCAACTTGCATCCCGCAGTTTCGCTGCATTCTAAACGAGGTGTGAGCTGCTGAATTAACAATGGACTGTTCCAAGTATCAGGGAAATATTTTAAGCCCAACAAAGTATAAGAGTCACCTGTTGTTTGAACGATTGTTCAGGAAATTTAAAGTAATAAATGAAACGTACGTAAATTTAAGTAGAACATGAGGAGTATGTAAAATATTCATTACCAGATTACAAGAGTAGTACATCATAAGTTAGGAAGATGTCTAAATTCATTACAATATATTATAAAATACACACGGAATAAAAAGTTAAGATCTCCGTTTCTACTTTTCGACTGTTAGTGACAAAGAATAAACATACAAAAAATGCGAAAACTTTAATGATAGCCAACTTATCGTCCGTAACAATAGCCTCTCACAATATTTGAAACCACCAGGTTACATTCTATTCAATCCGTACCATTTCAAATTCTTTTTATTATTAATAGTCCGCGTTTATACGATCCGTAGAAGTCAGTACCTGATCCCAGTACTTAGTTCAGCTCTTGTTACATTAAGACAAAGTTTTTAAGACAGATCCACCGGAGTAGGATTGCAGCTGGTGAAATGGAAAAGTTTTTAATTTGTTTTCACTGATTGCACTGAGTTTCTGGGTAAGTCAATTTCTACTTTCGTCACTTGAACCTTAAATCTTCGAACCAAACAAATTTTATTATCTTATACTCTTAGTAAACTTTAGGTAGGTTCTCCCCACGCATTTATGTTAACCACAAGACTTTATACTCAAACATATATATTCAAGTCCTTTAATCCCTTTCGGAGTGGACAGAACTTCGGAGATGCGTTAATATCCACTGAGTCTGTTAAGTGGTGTTATCGTATGTAACATTGATAATAGGTTGATAGCACATCGTCTAGTAGATTTCTTTCATAGTGCGTAAACTACTGTATATCGTAGAGCGATAAAGACTAGCACAAACACAGTTCAATTTCAGATCAGTAATAGTATGAAGTTGGTTCACTTTCATGACTATTACTGAATTGATATTGAACTGTTATTTTGAAAAAAGCATTAGTTGCCCCAGAATCAGTCTCGTATGTAGATAGTATGTCAACTCCATAAATGCTTCAATTCTGATCAACTGACCCCATATAACGCATCGCTAGATAAAGCCTAAACTTATATGGTAATCTACAGTTCAATAGATTCTTGAAAAACATTCAATTTACATACTTATAGAACTTTAAAGTAATATCTTTTAGCTAAACTTTACGAGTATATGTGGTTTCCGGACCTTTATTTACTTTTTTATTCCATTTAAGAGAAACTCACGTTTTTTTATTCATTTTATAAGAAAACAGAAGTCCGCTAGTTGATTCGTGACCAAGGCTATTATAGCATGGCAAGGTAATACTTTGTTTATAAAATAAACGCGATAAGTCCTGCTTTCTTGTAAAATATATTAACCTTATTCAGAGGAGCATTAGAACAATTACTGTTTGTTAGTTTTATACAATAATAATTTTCTTAAATGTCTGTTCTTTTACATACATACACATCACGCCTGATTTCCTGTAGAGGTTTAGGCAGATATCACGTATCCTCATCTGTCACTATCCGACAAATCAATTTCTTTTAATTTTATATCTACCATTTAAATCAATGATGCTTGAATATTTAAATCAACATTTGTATTAAGTTTATACCAGTAATTTATGCTCAAAAGTATGAGTAAAAATGTAAATATACAATTTATTCAGTGAAGAGCTCACAGCCTTTAAATGAATTAATTAAACTGTCAAAACCACGCGAACAATTGTTTTCACGTTTTAACTGCGTTATATTCAGGTAATTTCCTTTGATGGCTTTTCATTACTTTGTTTGCGTTTAAAGCAATATTATATTAACGTACACTTGTATGCTTAAAGCAACCAAATTGTGGGTGTGTATATTTATGTAATGACGAAATTAATTAATATTCTATGTATTCTCAAGTATATGTTATGTTTAAATTACAATAAGGAACTGCAATCAACAACTTATTTTGTTACCAGCATACTTGCAAGTACATTAACGACCTTTAATCCTTTACGGGGTGGACAGAACCTCGGAGACATATTATCTCCTAGATCTCTTTTAGTACGAATTTTGGGGTTGTGATAGATTCCATTGACTCTTAATCCTTTAGTCATCTTCTACGATTAGCCCGAAAGAACGGCAGCTAGTTAGCACTTATTACAACCTAAACTAACACGGGACCTAACCTAACTATTATTCTCTTAGACCGCTTGGTATGTAATAAATTACCAGGATAATATTAAGGTATTTGGTTAATAGCCTCACGGCAGTAAATTATTAAGCTAAACATAATTCATTTTTGGAATATTTAGCTTAATTTTCTACCCTTTCTAAGCTATAATTTATATTATAAGTTACAACAGCTATTGAATTATATTGAAACTATGGTACCCACATAAGTACTTGCTTGAAAGATAACTTTGAAGAACTTACTTGATAATTAGAATAAGTATTATTAAATAGCATTTTTACTAATTTTTATTACCTATCGCTGAATACAGGTATCCGCTATTATGTGGCATTACCCTAGAAGGTAATAAAAATAATAGTTGAATTGAATAACTTTCATAAATGTTAAAACTTTTCCTAATTTATTTCCTGTCGCTTTTTGATATCGACATGACCCAAAAACCTTTACTTAAAGTGTCCCATTACCTATATGCAGCCATGCAGGGTGAATGAACTTCCTCAAATACCTACCTTTGATATATCAATATGATTGATGATTTTTATTTGACCTACTTACCTCAAACGAGACGATTAAAATACTCATAGCGAAAAAATATACATATGCAATAACAACATTCCTTGAAATTTGAAGAAAGTAAAGGAACTTTCTTGTAATTTTAAACTTTAACATCTTTTTCTAATTATACTTAACAAAGCTATTGTTGTATTTTTAATCATATTTTTAACAAAATCTTCTATCAACGTTACGAAATTATTTTCATAAAATCTTGTTAGTTACTAGTAGGTACAACCAGTTAATTAACCAACAAAGCCAAAATATACCTTTAGGCTTTGAGGTAACCGTTTTGTGCTTTACCCGTAAAATATTTTACTTGAAAATTATTTAACCAAAGTTACAAAAGATAGAATTTACAATATCGTCGTAGACTGGGATTGGGTTAGACTGTTATTAGCTGCTTTTCTTTCCTGCTTGCAACATTAGCCCAAAAATACATAACGACTTTCAGATACATAATTATATTCAAGCCTCTACGTCCCTAAAGGGATAGGCAGATACTATCAATCACCACCTGGGATGAACCACACAAATCTCTCTTGCTTCACTCTCACACATTAACCCTCTCAGTAATGCTAAGATATAAGAGATATAGAAGATGTATACTATATATAGGAAATATATAAGATATATAGGAAAAGGTGTATGAAGTGTAATGGCAATTCAGCGAAAATGAAATGGGTATCCGTGATATCTGCCTATATCCTTTACGAGCATTAATGTTAATATATGTAAGTAAGTAATGTATCTTAAAGTTTTAAGCATTTTCAATACGAATTTTAATGTAATATAACACATATTTAGCATATATAATCAACAACCAGACTCGCAAGCAGAAGAAAAACGCAGTTCTTAACCCTGCCTCCACCGAGAATCGATCCCGGGACCTCACGATTAGCTTTCGGGTGGTTACCCAATCGCGCTATGGATGTCGAATAATCAAATATGAGATTCAGAATGACATGACGGTCCTGAAATTAATGTACAGCTGACGTTATCAAGAGCAGTGAACTGTTAACGTCGATAGATCCGCTTTTACGATAGGTGCTGAGTAAACAATTTTATGCTTTCACGGCTCGTATTTTAATAAATCCAGAATCAGGTATATACATTTTAACGGAACTTAGATATAAGCTGTGTTTTTGTTACATTTTCCATTCCAGTGGGGGTGACCATAACATCACCACATTTAGAGTTATTATGGAGTTCATGATCATACTTTTGGTCTTTATTACTACTATATACTTAACAATTATAGACATGTAGAGTGCTTAGTCAAAAACTTTTTTTCTAACACTATTTACAACAATTTGTCAATTCATATTGCAAATTTTGTTGCATAGACATCAACATACAGGTTTAAATTGATTTCAAAAGAAGCGGTGATACCTACAAGAGCAAATGCATACAAAAAGTTCCTTCCCTCACAGCGGGCACTAACTAAGTTAACTTACAGCGGCGAAACGAAACGAATATTCTAAAACTCATTTCGGATCCCTGCTTGGCACTGATAGAATACACCCAGCGTTCTGCTATCGCTTTTTGAAGATGAAAATTGTATGATGAACTTAATTGTGGTTATTTCAGCTTAGCAGAATTATTGTTTATAGCTTATGTGTTATGTATCTAATTATTTAACAAGTTAAACGGAACAGATAAAGGATCGTTATTTTAAATGATCGAGGCAAACCCATGTCACCTCACTCATAGCAGAATTATCAGATGATTATATTTGTTGTAATTATCACATATTATGCTGCTAGAATACTGTTTAAGAGGCAATCTGAGATTATTTTATTCCGATGTAACTCAAGGTCTATTCATTCAGCCATAATATTGTGTTCCTTAATAAATTTGAGGTAGTAGAAAGATATCCCTCGTGCTAGGTAGTGCCTATATACGACGATACGGTTCTGTCTATCTAGTGAAATGCGGGCTTTCAGTGACTCATACTTACATCTCTTCAAAATTTCAAAGGGCACTCAAGGCTCACACTGAGTGTTCACAAGTCGTGAAGCGTATGTAAATCTATGTATCACATTACTTACCAAACTGTTACAATCTAGACTTTCTTCTGTCAAAAACGTCGGGTATCAACGGTTAATCTTTATTTATAAAATATACGCGATAAGTCCCGTTTTCTTGTAAACCTTTTTTGTCAATAATTGTTTCCATATTAACTTTATTCAGCAACAAAACCATCAATCGTTGACCCCTTCACAATGGGTGGTCATCACAGTTGACAAGTGGAAATATAGGTTTGGTAGAGGCCAGATACTGATGGATCCCGGAAAAGGCTTTTGTCCCATACAGAACGGCAATTCCGACTTTCGAAAGGCCATTTCAGTGTGAAACAAAGAAATTTCATTATTGCTTTGCTATTGTTTAATACACAGTTATTGAAAGGACAAAGAGAAGGCTTATCAATCTGAATAATACGGCGGAGACATAAAGTTAAAGAGTTTTTTATACCTAAGTAATAACCGAGTCTGCAAGTCATTAGACAATACTTACGTTCTTAATGTGGTTAAGAAGATATTTTTTACCTCCGAGTTTCTATCTACTCTGTAAATAAGTAATCTATGTAAATACAAATAGGTACTTATTGAAAATATTACAAAACAAGTCTTAAAAATATTTGTAATCATCGCCTTATCTTATATCACAAATGAAGAACTTCTAAAGTATTAAAATCTCTTGCGCCGGAAATGATTCAGTCAGGCTTCACTAATCTTACAAGCCTTGCTGTAATCTAGAATTAAGTCTGCAGCTTCTTCAGACTACAGATCAACGGATGCCTTTCAAAGAACAAGAAGCAGGTATTAAATTATACAAAGAAATCTTAGTTGTAGTTGTCAGAAAAGTAGTCGTTTTTGTCTTAATTTTGTGTTTATATAATTGTAAACTTTATTATTTAGCAAAACCCTTGCATAGAATGACATTTGTAAGAAATTTCGTAGACAAATTTAAAAGTCAAATTTCTAAGACCCCTCTTAGAACATACATGGAAAAAGGCAGTTCAGTTTACTTATATTCGGTATAAGCTCACAGTACTTACACACTATTATGGGTCACTATCAATAGAACATTGTACGCTAGCCCTACTTTCAACAGAAAATCATGTTAACTGGGAAACACTGAGAAATTGAACTGGTTGCTCAATGAAGCGTTTTTAGAGCAAGAGATACTTAAATGCTTTACATCAACCCTTTTTCTATTTTAGTCTTGCTCTACAACGTTGAAATAGGTTTAAAGAATGATATACATAAGTAGGATAATAGTAAAGTTAAAGTAGTTTATCATAGGGAGAGATTTCCTATCGTTCGGAATAGGCAATAGTCAGCGTGCACAGCCTGACATATCAGGTAGACTATCGAGAGAAAAATGAGTCTGTAGATTAACATATATTCGAACGACAACTATGGTCAATCAAGCCTCTGATAACCCTGAATTCGTGTTAAAATAGTTTTTCGGGAGCAGTAAATAAAGACCGCAAATTAACTATGAAACTTATCCCGTTCCCAACATTAACGACTATTCCTTCCACAAATTATTCCTTGAAGAACGATTAAACCAAAACAAACCTTCAACAACAAGTCTAACTTTTAAAATATCTTAAAGCGTGAACAGCGGAGGCACTGTATTAACAATGCAGAGGCCATCAGAATATCAGAGTTCCGCTACAGCCAGACTTTGGTTCTCAAACGTTGTAAAATTAACATTTTTAACTTTATTTTAGTTTTGAACAGCAATTTTTAGGTTTTTCCAATAAAAAAAAATGATATATCATTTCAACGTAAAAAGTGACCGAGGAGATATTGTCGTGTATCCAAGGTTCTGTCCACCACAAGCGATTAAAGGACGTGAATGTATATGTAATAAATAATACACTTTCCATAAGTTACATAAATTATAACATTTACAGTTCTCGAATGAGTCCGAAATTCTTAACTTCAACAATGACAATATATACTAATTACTATTACAACTCAGTACATTCTAATACCCGCTTATGACCCACTACAGCACTAACATACTCAGCAGTTTACTACGAACGCTGTAAACCATCAGCACTTTATGCTACGTTTGCTGACAACACCCCTGTAATTATGCAGTTGCTTCGTAGTAAGGAGCAGAAACTCGTAGCAGCAAAATTGCTAGCCTAGGAAACAGGTGTCTTTGTACAGCGTACGTTCTATGCTACGTTGCCAAAGCTAAGGAACTTTTGCTACGGATAACTAATGAAAGAAATACCTACTGGCAAAGGAAATTGTTTTCTGTGTTTTGTTCTGTGAAGAATAGATTTTTGTGTTCGAGATTCAATGTTCATACAGGAATACTGGTAACGATATTGAGTCAGAAGTTGCAAATGGAGTAAAAGTAGTGATGTTTTATTAACTGTTTATGCTAAACATTAAAATCTTTGATATCTGAAGCGAGGAATAGAGAAAAGGTTTTGAAGAGCTTGTCAAATTTATCTAATTTTTTGGAAGAGATACATAAGATTATGAATAATTTTTAACAGAATTAAGGTTTTGCGTTATTGGACTAAAGAATCTAATCAGCGATGAGTTAGCAACCTGCCATCAATATCCTATATGGCATTCAAACCCCAATATCCATGGTCTCTTCAAGGTCTTCTGTCCACAACAAAAGAGGTTAAAGAACGCAAATGTATATAATAAAAACATTTGTATAAACACTTTTACAAAAACTTAAAAATTAAAGTAAACACCAATCTTAGAACAACATTGAATCAGCTTTCCCACTATAACTGAATCGTGTTCTGATGTGTTCCTGTATTTACTTGAAAACGCATTTCACCTCCAAATTGGAATTTGCCAGACGTTTAGCGAAGCAACATGCGAGCTCACCGAGTGGAAATTAATTTTGAATATTTCATCCTGCCTCGTACCTGCGGACGGGATCAAACTTTGCAATTGTCAGTTTGTTATGTTTCTGTGTTATTGAAGAATATACCTCATACATGCATTCATGCTATGGGTATATGATAGTTCTAATACTAGTGACAGTAGTAGGATCTTTCGCATAAATAAGGATGTTGTTAAATGGTCAGGGTAGTAAAAATAATATATGAATCTTTTATTTTGCTTTTATGACGACCAGGGAGATTTGATGTGATGTTTATTATGCCTTTGAAATTACAATTTTAATTAAATAATCTAAATAAATTCAAGTTTCTTAAATTTAAGTTCAAAGTATAAATAAGCGTATCTTGTTTGCCATTCAGTATGCTTACAGCGCGTGAAGAAGTTTCATAGTTATTTACTTTCCAAATAATGTTTACATACTTAGTCTTCAAATCTAAATAAAGTAAATTTACTCTCAAAATATTACGATGTCTAAAGTTTTCTAAAGAAGTTTGAATTGAATTTACTAAATAAATATACTTACTGAAACCATCTTTGTGTTACGTGTTACCAGTTTGCAACAAGATTTACGTATTTTTTTATTTAGATTTACCTATTTTACAACAAGATACTTATCAATTACTTATAACACTGTTCTTTTTTGTTACTTGCTGTCAGCTTGATTGAAATTTAGTAACATAGCACCTATTTTTGTAGATCTTTAGTTAAAAATAGTTTTGATATAATGTTTCTATTATATAAGACCTACCATCACCCATTCAGATATATAAAATTGAACTGTATTCATTTGTTTTAAAAAAAGCATGCTAATTTTATTCTGTACATAATGGTCAAAAGCTTAGAAACATTAAATAGGCCTAAACAATCTAATGGACTATTAATGAACGAGCTTAATACATTTGCTGCATTCGAATTGGAGCCAAATATGATAATAAATTGAAATTTAGCCATACAAATTAGATGAAAATTATTGAAGCTCGTTCATGTTATTCAGTGAGGGTAAACTGTTCCGTTTTGTCTGGTACTACAGTATAGTAAACAGTTGTTTTTTTCTGAGTGACATTTAGCCTCCAAACTATATTTTTGGGTTGCACTAATATAATCCTTCACACAATATCTGAAAAGTTGATAAAGATATTTTGTTGTGTTACTTATTTTGACATAGATCTCGTAGAACACATGTATTTTTTAAGAATATCTAAAATGTAAAATAAGTATATATACATTGTTGTAAATGTATAGAATCACAAGTCTATAATTGAGACTCTTGCGGTCCTGTTTTAAGATCAGTATTAAAAGTTTTAGGCTGTTTATAATGCGGTAGAAATTATTGTTTTTCTATATAACATACAATGTATAAATTTTTATCAAAATAAAAACCTTACTTATATATTTATTCTTCTTCCCAATCTTGTTGTATATTTTGTTACATAAATTTAACAAAACTAAAACTTTTTTTCATACACAAATTAAAATTATAAACTTAAAGTACTAATAAACCATTAATTATATATAAGGTATCTTTTTAGTCATTGCTGTCGGAGGGTTGAAGGGTCCTATTATATATATTAAAAATCCAATTTTGTTTCAACCTTAACAATTGTTCCAGAAGTCGGATATCGACGCTTTAACTTTCTAAACGTACGAGTAGTTACAGAGAGAAGGAACAAAGATACAACCTGAAGTAATATCACTCCGTACAAACCAATAACATTGAACGTCTAGACGGGAACAAAAGTGCTATAAAATGATATTACTATCCCGCTTTATTTGCTCGGTTATGGATAAGCAATATAGCTGGTTTATTATAGTACGTTTTATAATATTTCTTCAATTTATTGTTTAATAAAAATCATAGTTTATCATAACGAAGCAGTAAAAATTTAAATTCAAGTACCTAACAGTTCATATTGTATCAAGTTTTGTAGTTAATAGTCGTATCAATTATCATTTTAGTATATGATGGTAACAAAAGTCATTTAAATTACAAATTTTTTCATCCATAACATAAACCTGGAAAATGACATATCAACAATTTCTTTACGTGGCTTGTAACCTATAGATGAGACCTAAGAGAACATTACAAATGGTGACTGGCATTTCATTTAAATCCACTTTTGATATATCCTTATTATAATTAGTCACGATTTACAACATACCTAGTTGCATATTTCTATGCCATAGATAATCTTAGCTGAGAAGTCTTCAGTAATGATCGTGTCCTATAGCAAGAGAAAGATTGTGCTTTTGGATAAAAAGTGCCGGTCCATTTGTGCACAGAAGCAATTTCAGGCTACACTGAACTAAGCGACACTTTGTAAGATAATAGGTATGTAAACAGAAATAAACCGTACTTGAAACCTATCATTAAGTCAGCAGAACAGCAGTGTACTATGTCATCCTATTAACATACTAATTATATTTCTTTTGTATTATATAGGAATTTGTAACTTTACAGGTGAATGTTAAATGTTTCTCGTCTTTTTTAATATTAGTATCGGGTATGTTCTACGTTTTAATAGTTGTGCAAAGAATTAAAATAAACAGAAATAATATAATACTTAACATAGCACACGCATCACGATGTTATCCCTTGCGGGGTAGTCAAAGGCTCACATGTCCATATCCGTGAGTGCGGATAGAGTAATACTTTGAACATGTTGAACGGACGTGATAAATAGATAGGCAGCACCAAATGTTACAGTTTTTCTCTAACCTTAATATGTTCAGTAAATAAACCAGTCAGTTATTTTGTCCCACCTTTAGCAGTTACTCTAATGAAAGTTTATTAGGAAACAGAATGAACGCTAGATCAATCTGTTACTTAGCCGTCGTTGTACCAAAATGATAAGGTAATATGTCACTGTTCCAAACACCCAAAACTGATTCTCTGTTAGGCCACTGCGTCAACGTCAGATGAGAAAACCATGAAGGATTTAATATGAAACTGTTGCTGACGTTTCATGCAAACTTCGAAACGTCATTGCAATATTTATTGATCTTAATTTACGGGATTATAGAACTTTTGTAAATAGGTGGACTGAACTTAAGATTAGCTTATTGTGTTATAACCATGGAGTTTGTGTGCAAATATACATATTGTATCAGTGACGATATTAGAGTTTATAGATATTAGAGTAGACGAGATTCCCATATACGAAAATCAATAATTTCGGCTATCATCAAATCCTGAAACTAGCATATCAACGTGTAAGTTTTGAAAACAGAAGATTATTTGAATATACATATAGTTATTCGTGTATTGTCACTAGTAATGTTTAAAGGTTTGTTAATGGTAATGTTCGTAGTAAGATTTCCTTTTTAATAACATTCACATCACGTCACATTATTTGTGGTTAGTTCTATATCCAACAAAATCATTGACAGGTGTTTTTACCAATACCTGTTCCATATATATTGCCCTCTCTCATCCCAATTAAGCAAGATTACCTGTGCTAATGCATCCCTTACACTTGTATCGCTAACTCGGCGTCAACTTAGCCATTAGCAGTCTGGGAACTTGCAGCAAGAAGTCTGCGAGTGCAAGGCAGTACTTCCGAGATTTATGACTGTGATAACCGACGACTTTGTCGCAACTTCCGTAATTTAAACTCATGAGCAGTTTTGTGTTGCGAACTATTTGGTGCTTTGCAGGCTGCTCGACTATTCTGGGAGGTTTGATGATATAACAATGACGAGTTTTCAATAAGGATAGTTTTGCAGTGATTAAAGTTATGTAGACTATTTTCGAATGAAAGTATTTAATTAATACCCTTAAAATATTAACAAAACTGTAATAACCTATATCTGAATTTATATACTTTATAATATACTTACCTTCCAGGATAGTCATAGTATCGCGTCACCATCTCAATAATTTCAGAGTTGGTAATTTTCATAACTTTCCAAACCCAAATTATACACTTATCCACCTCGAAAAGTATAGATGGATTTGTATATGTGTTATTAAGACAATTATTATATGATTATTACGCTACGATAGTAAATTTTGCATCGAATTGAGCTTATTATCCCATTATAATTATTCCGATATTGTTATTTAAAGTACTAATTTACTTAATTGTGAATCGGATATGAAAACACTGTTTATTAAATGACTTATTTATCAAGCAGTGTTCATACATAACTATTTAGGTAAAAAGAGATATCAACACTCAGAAAGATATATATATATTATTATATAAGGTTTAGTTTATCTATGATTATGGTTCTGATAACAATAGACACTCAAAGTTCCTATAGACTGATATTAACACCTCTTCTCACCATATACGAGTATTTTGACGACCTCGTGGCGCGATCGATGTAACACTTGAACTCTACTCTTGAGGTCCTGGGTTCGATTCCCGGTAGAGGCAGAGTTAAGAACTACACTTTTTTCTGATTTCTAATGTGGTCGTTGGTTATATATGCTATTTATTTACCTATATATAATAAGTATATATTTCTTAATTACTAGTACCCTTAACACAAGTCTTAAATTAACTTACCAAGGGTTCAATTTAGTGTCTCCATTATTATTATTGTTTTATATTGACAGAAGGAATAAGTAAACCTACATTTTTCTCTTGTATCCTTTCGGTCAGGTTTAATTTATTAAATGGATCTGTTCAGAGCTCAACCAAACCGAAGCCTCAGCCGCAATGCAATTATGAGAAACAAAATTGATATCGATGTTATATTTTTTAATCCACTTCAAACATTAAAACCAATGCGATAAAAAAATAATCCTCTTCTGATTGTTTCACGGTGCAGAACAATTTTCTGAAATTACAAACGTGTGAAGTTCATTTGTTTCTGCCGTTTCGAAATATTTTAACACTTTGAATGAGTGGAACCGAAAAAAAGGTTTTTTTAATGTTTACAAACATATACATTCACATCCCTTAATCCTTTTTGGAATAGCCAGAACCTTGGAGATACTCCTAGGTCACTTTTGAGTTTGAATATTAGGGTATTGATGTTACATATAACATTTGTGACAGGTTTTTGGTTTATCGCCCAATAGATTATTTAAACCGCGAATCCCTTAGTCGCCTCCTACGTTATGCCAGGAAGAACGGCAACTAGTTAGCATTCTAGTAACATCCCTTATGTGCTAGACATAATAAATAGGTAAAATGAATGATAAGCACAAATAGATACTTACACTCTAAGGTGTTTCTAGGTACATTGTGTAATCAAAACAAAAGAGATTTGGCTCGATAACAATTAAATTCACTCCGCCCCCTCTTTTCTTTTTTACATTAAGACGCTCTTGATATGTGTGAATGTATTTTAAAGAAAGTGGTCTGTCAGGATCGAGACAAATGGGGATCCGTGATCTCTGCCTACCCCTCTACAGCGAATCAGGCGTGATGTGTATGTATGTATGTATGTATTTTAAAGAATGAATTTTACAAATTTTTGACGCTATGTTGAAAAAGGGTGACGTTAGGAGTACCTAGAACCGCCGAGTGTGTATGAGAAGATGTATGAGTATCGCTGAAGTGAATGTGGTCTGTCAAGATCGGGACAAATGGGGTTCCGTGATCTTTGCCTACCTCTCTACAGGGATTCAAGTGTGATGTATATGTATGTACTTTAAAGCAGGGCTGTCCAATCTGCGGTCCATTGAACCTTTTTAACCGACTTAAAAAAAAAGTTCTATTCGGGTACACCGACTATAATAGCTTTAACTTAGTTTTATTTATTTCTTATCTTTGTTTGAAATGTTAAATACATTAACGAGCAAATTTTTTTTCTTTTCTTTTTTTTTTTTAGAATGGGATTGCTCTTGGCCCGTGCTAATCCAAGTAGTGGATTGGTCTTATTACCATTTTGTCATTTTCATAAATATTTTGCGGCCCACCAATGTATTTAGTCTTTTTTATTGGCCCTGGGTCTCATCTAGTTTGGACACCCCTGCTTTAAAGTATTTGATTAGATACGATCAAAATATAATATATTTATAACTTTTTTTAACTATCTATATATGTACGTGTATGCAGCGTGAACAGATGAGAATTTAGGAGAAGGTTAATTGATGTGTGTGAAACAAGGAGATCAGTTGGGATTGTTCCAGATGGAGATCGAGTCTCTGTCTGTCCCCTTAAGTACATAGTTCCGTGAAAATATGTACGTATTTTTGCTTCGCATATAGTTTAATTGCTATAACTTAAACCTATAGAAGCATCGATTCCCAACTATGTTTAAAGGATACCTACACTAGCGTTTGATATGCAAAATAGTTCCAACAGTAATTAGGCATTACTCTAATGACTTGTCCATTAGTTGGGGCTTCCCGAATAGGGGTCAGTGTTCAAACATCATCAACTTTCCCACAAAGTTTGACCATTCAAATTCTGCCTGTTTATGTTTGAGAATAGTTTTACAATCTGAAAGTTTCGCAACACCCATCCGTTTTAATTAACTGTTTTAGTTGGCTTAATTTAGAATTGTTGGCGAATTTGCATTACTTGCAGTTTATTCCCTGAAGACAGTTTCAAATAAATATTGTAGAAAAAAGTTTCTGTGAGAAATAAACTTATTTTGCTTTGTTTAATGACACGGTGTTATTGGTCTCAGTGTTCAATTTATACACTGGACAAATGATTATTTTAATTTTAAGAGAGTACATTTACAACATATTTTTGTGTATGTTATCACCGCAATGGTCTAAATAGTGCCGTGTCATCAGGGACGTTAAATGGAAATGCTAACTATCTGCCGTTCTTCCTGACATGTATAGGAAGCAACTAAGGGTTTAGGGTTATACATAATCTATTAGGCAATGGGCGAGGAACCTATCATCAATGTTTCACATGTTTTGTTTCTTTCAAATGACATCACAACCCCAATATTTATGGCACAAAGCGACCTGGAAGTTATTATAATGTCTGCTGGGTTCTGTCCATCCGAAAGGGAATAAAGGACTAAATGCAAATGTATGTAATTATGTAAAGTTCAGAAAATTTAAAATAAATGTTAGACGTTTATATGAGTGAGTTTCTGTAACTTACTCCGAGTTATAACAGTAATGTTACACTTGCTCGTCTTTTCTTAACATTCAAAGTATGAACTTTAGACAGTTCAAATTAACTTTTACAGCAGCTCATAATGAAACTTTAAGAAACGTAAGCCTTTTTACAGTTTGTTAACTCTTACTGAATAGACTTAACTAACTAAAAAAACTACCTACTGCCGCCTACCTGAACTAATCGGACGTACGTACAATGAGTACTTAATTCTACTTATTTTACCTTGTTTTATACATGTACCTACTCTATATAACCTCACATCGCAAAAACAGAACGTCAAATATATACAAAGGTATTGCATATATCTTTGATTTCTATTATCACAACTGTTACTATTGTAGGCCTGATAAAATTTATTAATAATTGTTTTTAAGGTTCCATGTCTAATAAATTCCTTTCTTCTTTCTTCGAACATGCCAGAAAGGTATCTAAGGTATTTAATCTAGCATTATATTCATTTTTCAATAGCATAAACTAGTACAAATCCTATATTATTATGTACAATATTATGGCATTTGAAAGCACTAACGTAATGAATTAACCACAAAACCAAAGTCTGACATGAGGGTTTCGGTGCACCAAACCACATTGTTTTTTACATGGTTTGTATTTGGATACAGGCTCTTATGAAAACCTCTCTAATTAACAGTCGATTTCATTAATAACAAAAAGGAAGATGTAATGGTGTTAAGAATTGTCAGGTCATTGTTCAAGTACATAAAATGGTGTGCATCTGGATTGAGGGCCCATTTTTCAAATATTGGACAATCGAAATGAAACTCACAGGGCATTTAGTAAAGAATTAGTAAAAACTATAGCATCTATTCTTAAATTTCTTAAACTTGAAACAAAAAAGTTATTGTCAAAAAACTGTGGCCCTCAATCCAGATGCCAGCATTTTCTAGATCTCGGAAAGTACGAATCCTGGGATAATGCTGTTTATTCGAGGATTTAGTAAAGAATTTCTTAAATAAATTAAGAAAATCTCAAATCTCAAAAATGCATTAAATATAGGTTTAGGGCGATTTTGCTATGGCCCTCAGTTCAGAGCTCTCTGACTTTTGGAATCATCAAAAAATGAACATTTCTATACAACAAGACTAATGTAACTTATATCATCTTGAAGCTCAATGGCTCAATGAATTAGTAATGAAGAAATAACGATACAAAAGCGAATAGTTTAAGAGAAAATGAAATTTGAATTTTCATCTGACGTACAAACTGAGAGCCCTAAACTTTCGGCGATATTGACTAAACTAAGCCATCTACACTAGCGTACATAAGGATGACTAATTTTACTAATTTTTTACTAAATCCGTGCAATACTTACATGCCTCTAAATATCACACTTTAAGAGGAAAATGAATTTGATTATTTATATAGGAGAAAATTCTGCAGGGTGACTATGTTATGTGTAAATATAAAAAGTATTCGACGTCCCGAACCAAATACAAAGATACATATGAACCAAAGTAGCTAGGATTGGAGGTTAAATTGCCTACGCAAAGTCATCAAACACTTATCTATGGTGGAGATAGTGACCAGTCCGTTTGAAAGTAGAATCAGTGTGTCAATCGTCTATTTATTCATGTATCCTTTGAAAGTCAATGTGAAAACTTGAAATATTGTGTTCTGTAATGTGTCAATTACAACCCTAATATTTATGTATGCTAAAAATTTACTTATGAAATATTATCGTGTCTTTGAGGGTATGTACGAGGTATATGACGATTATGTTACGGCTTTTTTTGTTACGTAAAAATAAATAGAAATGTTATTAATGAAATATAAACATAGATTATTAGCACTTTACTGACAATAACCACATTCAAAGATATTAGCTACAATACAACACACTATCTGTAACGCCGCAGAAACCGGAATCACCAAATAAATGCACAAGTATGCTTTGCCGAAGGAATCAAAACATCCATCCGAGATATTTTCAGCTAAAGTTTTTCCAACATTAACTAAATGTTGATTAATATTGTTGATAGTGGTATTATGGTTGACCGCTTCACTCAAAAGTAAATGACTATGACTCGATTTAAGATTTGCTCCCGTAATAGATTTGATGGCTTCCCATAAGAGTTTTTGACTTTTTCCTGCCTTATCAATCCTATCTCTATCATACTGCCTTTTTGTTTGCTTGATAAGATTGAAATAATAAGATTTGTATCTATGATATGTGGTTTTAACTATTTCATTATCAGAGTTTCTTTTATATTTTGCGTGGAGACAGTCCTTATTCCTTTGACATCTGAGTAGACCCGGTGTCATCAATGGCTTCAAGACAATTTTTCGACCAGAAACTTTCATCTCTTTAGAGCTATTGCTAATAACGTTTTGAAGTTTGGAAATAAGAAAATCTGTACATAAATCCGGATCATCAGATTCAAAAATAGGACCAAAGTCAGTAGCTTTTAATAGCGTTCCAACATTCTGAAAATCAATTTTTTTGCAAAATTTAGGATACTGATAATTGGTCTTACACTGCTGAAGATGAAACACAACTGGCCTATGATCAGTGACAGTAGTGTTAATAACAACACTAGATACCGATGACCTTGAGCGCACAAATACATGATCTAATCATGAATCTGAAGCCACTCTAGTAACAAGACTATGGCAACATATTAAACCATAGATAACTAGCATATTTAAATACTTTTCCGTGTTGGAGTCTCTAACATAGGGCATTATTAAATATTAGGGTTGTAATTGACACATTACAGAACACAATATTTCAAGTTTTCACATTGACTTTCAAAGGATACATGAATAAATAGACGATTGACACACTGATTCTACTTTCAAACGGACTGGTCACTATCTCCACCATAGATAAGTGTTTGATGACTTTGCGTAGGCAATTTAACCTCCAATCCTAGCTACTTTGGTTCATATGTATCTTTGTATTTGGTTCGGGACGTCGAATACTTTTTATATTTACACATAACATAGTCACCCTACAGAATTTTCTCCTATATAAATAATCAAATTCATTTTCCTCTTAAAGTGTGATATTTAGAGGCATGTAAGTATTGCACGGATTTAGTAAAAAATTAGTAAAATTAGTCATCCTTATGTACGCTAGTGTAGATGGCTTAGTTTAGTCAATATCGCCGAAAGTTTAGGGCTCTCAGTTTGTACGTCAGATGAAAATTCAAATTTCATTTTCTCTTAAACTATTCGCTTTTGTATCGTTATTTCTTCATTACTAATTCATTGAGCCATTGAGCTTCAAGATGATATAAGTTACATTAGTCTTGTTGTATAGAAATGTTCATTTTTTGATGATTCCAAAAGTCAGAGAGCTCTGAACTGAGGGCCATAGCAAAATCGCCCTAAACCTATATTTAATGCATTTTTGAGATTTGAGATTTTCTTAATTTATTTAAGAAATTCTTTACTAAATCCTCGAATAAACAGCATTATCCCAGGATTCGTACTTTCCGAGATCTAGAAAATGCTGGCATCTGGATTGAGGGCCACAGTTTTTTGACAATAACTTTTTTGTTTCAAGTTTAAGAAATTTAAGAATAGATGCTATAGTTTTTACTAATTCTTTACTAAATGCCCTGTGAGTTTCATTTCGATTGTCCAATATTTGAAAAATGGGCCCTCAATCCAGATGCACACCATAAAATGACCTATAAACTATTGCTACATAAGTCTAAGATGGTCCCTTATGTAACCAAGCCTTCTGAGAATCAATATAGGTTGAAATTAAATGCTTTTTATTCGAAAACTGTACCGTTTTGTCTGGGACTAAAATATATAAAACAGTTGTTTTTTGAGTGACATTGAACCTCCAAACTATATTTTTTGGGTGTACTAAAGCCTTCACACAATTTATGAAAACTTCGTTCTGTCACTTATTTTAACATAGATCTCGTAGAATATGTGTATTATTTCAGAATATCTAAATTGTTCAATATTTATGATTTTATAAGTTCATACACACTTTTTTAAATGTATAGAATCACACGCCTAAAATTGATACTCTTGCGATATCATTAAAAGTTTTATGCTGTTTATAATGCGGTAGAAATTATTGTTTTTCTCTATAATGTACAATGTAACAAGTAATTTTTACCAGAATAAAAACTATACTTACATATGTATTATTCGCTTTTCAATCTATTGTTGCATATTAAAGATCCAATTTTGTTCCAACCTTAACAATTGTTACAGAAGTCGGATATCGACGCTTTAACTTTCTAAACGTACGAGTAGTTACAGAGAGAAGGAACAAAGATACAACCCGAAGTAATATCACTCCGTACAAACCAATAACATTGAACGTCTAGACGGGAACAAAAGTGCTATAAAATGATATTACTATCCCGCTTTATTTGCTCAGTTATGGATAAGCAATATAGCTGGTTTATTATAGTACGCTTTATAATATTTCTTCAATTTATAGTTTAATAAATATCATAGTTTATCATAACGAAGCCGTGAAAAATTTAAATTGAAGTGACATATGATATAATATCAAGTTTAGTACTGTATAGTTTATATTGTATATATTACACACTTTCGTATCCATAAAGCTGAAAAAGTACAAAAATTCAACTAATTGATGAGACCTTAGAGAAACTACGAATGGTACCTTTTTATTTAAAAATACTTTTGATAAATCCTTATTATAGTTAGTCACGATTTACAACATACCTAGTTGCATTTTTCTATGCCATATATAATGTTAGCTCAGAAGTCTTCAGTAATGATCCTATTCTATAGCAAGAGTCAGCTTGTGCTTTTGGATAAAAAGTGCCGGTCCATTTGTGCACAGAAGCAATTTCAGGCTACACTGAACTAAACGACACTTTGTAAGATAATAGGTATGTAAACAGAAATAAACCGTACTTGAAACATATCATTAAGACCGCTGTACAGCAGTCAACTTTATAGTCCATATTAACGTATTAATTTCTTTTTAATTTTATATCATTATAACTTTAATTTTTATATTCTAATATATTACTCTAAAATTTTATGGTGTTTTAATGCACATAATATGTACATTCATGTCGTTTTATTTTTAAGATGTCAACAGAACCACAAAGATATATGCGTAATGTCTTTTTGGTCCCTTTTAGCATTTATTTCTTATTACTCCACAGGATGTAACCGATTGGTTCTTAACTGCTTTAGCAAATACTTTACGACCTTTTCATTATCTCTGCGATTGTGGAGTTGCGGATATGTCCACATCGAGCCCACGATATGTTAACCGGATACTCAGTGACTAATGTGACAGGTGGTTAACCGTGTCGAAATTTACATCACTGACTATTGCCTGTTCCTAAGAATAGATATAGAGGTTTTGTGACGATGTTATCCCTCGTTTTCATATGTTCATTTAATAAAGCAGTCAGTTATTTGGTCCCACCTTTAGCAGTTACTCTAATGAAGGTTTATTAGGAAACAGAATGAACGCTAGATCAATCTGTTACTTAGCCGTCGTAGTACCAAAATGATAAGGTAATATGTCACTGTTCCAAACACCCAAAACTGATTCTCTGTTAGGCCACTGCGTCAACGTCAGATGAGAAAACCATGAAGGATTTAATATGAAACTGCTGCTGACGTTTCATGCAAACTTCGAAACGTCATCGCAATATTTATTGATCTTAATGTAAAGGGTTATAGATTAGCTTATGACGGAGGACTAACCTTAAGATTTGCTATTTTATAAGAATATATTCATATAGGTTATATTCTTATAGGTTATTATCTTATATATAATTGGTAATTACGAGTATGTTTTATCACTGGAGATAGACAGTGTATTCCTATGTGCAAAAACAATTATGTTGACTGCAAAAACGTTAAAACTAGAAAATTAGAATGAAAGTTTTAGAGACACAAAACCTTTGAGTTCCTTATGTGTTTATTAACACTTCCAATGTATAAAGATTTGTTCATAATCAAATTTACTTTTTACTTACATACACATCACCATTACAATCATTTGAAGTCAGATCTACTTTCAGTACCAGTGACAGGTAGTGTTTTTACCAATGCCTTCTCCATATAAGTTGCCCTCTCTCATCCCAATTAAGCAAGATTACCTGTGCTAATGCATCCCTTACACTTGTATCGCTAGCTCGGCGTCAATTTAGCCATTAGCAGTCTGGGAACTTGCAGCAAAAAGTCTGCGAGTGCGAGGCAGCACTTCCGAGATTTATGACTGTGATAACCGACGACTTTGTCGCAACTTCCGTAATTTAAACTCATGAGCAGTTTTGTGTTGCGAACTATTTGGTGCTTTGCAGGCTGCTCGACTATTCTGGGAGGTTTGATGATATAACAATATGGAGTTTCCAATAAGGTTAGTTTTGTAGTGATTAATGTGTTTTAGACTATACCTGAAATAAAGTATTTAATTAATACCTTTAAAATATTAACAAAATTGTTATAAACTATATCTGAATGTATATACTTTATAATATACTTACCTTCCAGGATAGTCATGGAATCGTGTCGCCATCGCAATAATTTCAGAGTTGGTAATTATCATAACCTTTCAAACCCAAATTATACGGTTTTCCACTTTGAAAAGTATAGATGGATTTGTGTATGTGTAATTAATACAAATATTATATGATTATTAAGCGACAATAGTAAATTATGCACTACTTTTGGCTCACACTGAATCGAATTGAGCTTATTATCCCATTATAATTATTCCGATATTGTTGTTTAAAGTACTAATTTACTTAATTGTGAATCGGATCTGAAAATACCTTATATTAAACGAGTTATTTTTCAAGCAGTATTCATACATAACTACTAAGATTGTACTTGACAGGGATAACGTAATATTTGTAATACATTGGAAAAAATTACAACATTCAAAATGTTATTTATAGCTAGATTAGTATTTCGGTGATTATGGTTCTGAAAACAATAGAAACGCAAAGCTCTTATACACTGATATTAACACCTCTTCCCACCATATGTTTTGACGACCTCGTGGCGTAATTTCTTGAGGTTCTGACTTCGATTCCCGTTGGAGGCAGAGTTAAAAACTACACTTTTCTTCTGATTTCCAGTCAGGTCGTTGATTATGTATGCTGTATTATATTTATATATTTACCTATATATTATAAGTATATATTGCTTAATTACACGTTGACTAGTACCCTTCACACAAGTCTTAAATAAACTTACCAAGGGTCTAGTTCAATTAAGTGTCTCAATTATTATTATTGTTAGATATTAACAGAATGAAGAAATAAACCAAAACTTCTCTTGTATCCTTTAGGTCAGGTTTAATTTATTAAATGGATCTGTTCAGAACTCAACCGAACCGAAGCCTCAGCCGCAATGCAATTATGAGAAACAAAATTGATATCGATGTTATACTTTTTAATCCACTTCAAACATTAAAACCAATGCGATAAAAAAATAATCCTCTTCTGATTGTTTCACGGTGCAGAACAATTTTCTGAAATTATGAACGTGTGAAGTTCATTTGTTTCTGCTGTTTCGAAATATTTTTAACACTTCGAATGATTGGAACTGATATAAAGGTTTTTTAGAAAATAACATACATATACATTCACAGCCCTTGATCCCTTTTGGAATGGACAGAACCTTGGAGATGCTCCTAGGTCACTTTTGAGTATGAATATTAGGGTATTGATGCTATATAGAACATCAAATTAATGACAGGTTTCTGTTCTATCGCCCAATAGATTATTTAATCCGCTAATGCCTTAGTCGCCCCCTACGATATGCCAGGAAGAACGGCAGCTAGTTAGCATTATTTTAACATCCCAGACTAGCACGGGATTATGGGGTTAAATGATTATAATTATATATTATAGCCATTGTGTATGTTTGTACATAGTGACACAAAACCGAAAGCGATATGGCAGCATAAAAAATAAACTCATGATCTCTCTCCTCTATTTTATATTGAGTATATAGTTCAAAGTATTTGATTAGATATAATGAAAAATAAATATGTTCATATTTTTTTATGACGTCTGAACATTTAAGACGTTATAAAAAAAAGCGTGTGGACATGTTAACAGTGCGAAGAACAGAAGAGAATGTATGAGAAGGTTAATGGGTGTACGTTAAGCAAAGCAGATTTGTCTTACGATCGATTGTCTCTGCCTATCTCCTTAAGTACATAGTCCCATGAATATATGTACGTATTTTTGCTTCGCATATAGTATAATTGTTATAACTTAAGCCTATAGAAGTATCGATTCCAACTATGTTTAAAGGATACCTACACTAGCGTTTGATATGCAAAATAGTTCCAACAGTAATTAGGCATTACTCTAATGACTTGTCCATTAGTTGGGGCTTCCCGAATAGGGGTCAGTGTTCAAACATCATCAACTTTCCCACAAAGTTTGACCATTCAAATTCTGCCTGTTTATGTTTGAGAATAGTTTTACAATCTGAAAGTTTCGCAACACCCATCCGTTTTAATTAACTGTTTTAGTTGGCTTAATTTAGAATTGTTGGCGAATTTGCATTACTTGCAGTTTGCTCCCTGAAGATTGTTGTTAATAAATATCGTAGAAGTTAGGGAGAAAAATAAACTTATCTTGCTTTATTCGTTTGTTGACACTATCGGGTACAGTTCTATATGTCTTGTAGTACAATTATACGAGTACACTGTAAAACTACACTAATTTTACAAATATTTTTGTGTATTTTTATTCTTTCACCGCATTTATTTTAAACATGTAACCTTGAAGTCGAACTAATACATAAATGCGATATATTATTGTGTGTGTGAATGTGTCGGAAGCGTTATTATTCATTTCGAGTTCATGACCTATTAGATTAGTACATAATATAGGAAAATAAATGAATTATTTAATAAAAAATACTTTAATGTATACCACATAAAGCAAAGGTTAAGTTTGGGTTGGGACTGTCTTATTTGTGTGCGAAACAGTATTTTTGTTAGGCGTTTAAACATAAGCCTATAATATATTTGGATTTTATTCACGATTACAATTACCAAGTACAAGTAATTTCTGTTACATAATTGATTAAGTTCAGTTGTTCCATGCCAGCTGGGGCGTTAAAAGAATACTAACTAGCTGCCATTCTTCCCAGCATGTAAAAGAGAAACTAAGGAAGTAGGTGTAGTCAATATTAAAATATTGATGGGCTTGCAACTTGATATCAATGTTTCAAATAACATCACAACTCCAATATTTATTTTATGTCTACAAGGTTCTGTCCATCCGAAAGGGAATAAAGGACTAAATGCAAATGTATGTAATTATGTAAAGTTCAGAAAATTTAAAATAAATGTTAGACGTCTATGTGAGTTAGTTTCTGTAACTTACTACGAGTTATAACAGTTATGTTACACTTGCTCGTCTTTTCTTAACATTCAAAGTAAGTATGAACTTCAGACAGTTCAAATTAACTTTTACAGCAGCTCATAATGAAACTTTAAGAAACGTAAGCCTTTTTACAGTTTGTTAACTCCTACTGAATAGACTCAACTAACTCTAAACTAAGTAACTATTGCCTACCTAGCTGAACCAAACGGACGTACGTATAACGAGTACTTAATTATAGTTATTTTACCTTGTTTTATACATGTACTTACTCTATATAATCTCACATCGCAAAAACAGAACCTCAAATATATACAAAGTTGAAGTTTGAATTCTATTATCACAACTGTAACTATTGTAGGACTGACAATATATATTAATTCAGTTTGTTGGTTTCACGCCTAATAAATTCCCTTCTTCTTTCTTCAACATGCCAGAAAGTCATGAACCTAAATTATATTAAATTTTCAAGTAGGATAAGCATATACTAGTACAAATCCTATATGTACAATATTATGGCATTTGAAAGCACTAACGTAATGAATTAACCACAAAACCAAAGTCTGACATGTGGGTTTCGGTGCACCAAACCACATTGTTTTTTACATGGTTTGTATTTGGATACAGGCTCTAATGAAAACCATTCTAATTAGTAGTCGATTTCATTAATAACAAAAAGGAAGATGTCATGGTGTTAAGAATTGTCAGATCATTGTTCAAGTGCATAAAATGACCTATAAACTATTGCTACATAAGGCTAAGATGGTCCCTTATGTTACCAAGCCTTCCGAGAATCAATATAGATTGAAATGAAATGCTTTTTATTCAACATAAGGATCATAAAATCACTTATTGAAAGTAAAAGAAAACCATTTTGTCAATTTAATTATACTATTGGTATTTCGTAAAGATAAATCTTGCAGAGAAGAAATGTTAAGTAACTCTGCAAACATTATTCAACGCAAATTCAGTTAAATAATCCATCAAAATATGACTGCAGCCTAACCAGTAACCAAACGAATAGTCTGAGCAACAACTTAAAAAGTAAAATAATTATAATGTCGATTCCATTAGAAGCGTGAAGCTTAGATTTTAAAGAGCTGTCGCGTAAATTTCTCTTCATCCCAAAAGGATTATCAGGGACTTACATTAGATACCTAGAGTTCTCTATTCCCATTTAGGCAGCGGTAGAGCGCTGGTTAGAATGGGGTATAATTCTTGTAGCCTATCCCAGTTTCCGAGTTACCGCACGTTTAATTAGAGCGAGTTATCTCGTGCTATTTTCCAAAATACAAGTCTGAACGCAGCTTGCACCTAACACGTCCTATTTAAATGGAAAAGATAACAATAAATAAATATGTATTAGTAAATAACTAATGGTTATTTTGATTGGTTAGCTGTAAAAAAATTAAACCTATTCGTATTAGAGCTTAGTAAGTATAAATATCAATATTTGATGCTTGTTACCAAAATGTGTAAAATGTTGTATCGCTAAAACAGAAGTTTGTGTTTACAATACACACGTGACATGACTATTATATCCAATACGTGACTAGGATGCACTAGTATTTAAAATATCAATATCCATTGCAATAACATAGAATTTACTTTCAGTTCCAATTATTCCATTTAAACTGGAGTGAGTCAAAGCTACTCAATTTTAAATAATAACATAGTATATTTAAATAATAAGAAATTGGTTATCACTTTATTGCTAAACAGTTCCCAAACCTATCCTGATAACACCTGAACACACCACCTGATAACATTACCCAGATGCACACCAATTCAAAACTTCTCTCAGCAAAGTGAGATGCAGTAAAACCTGCTTTCAAGTTATATTTAACAGCAGATCCTTTAAGATTAAAGTGCGATACATCTGCAGCATCCGCGCCCGTCAAGACTTTGTAAGCCAGTCGCAAACTTTATGGACGATATCATCCGCAAACAAGCGTAGTTTGAAGTGCTTATGAAAATTAAATGGAGCTTAGACAGGATGAAATGTAAGAATATTTATCGTACATACTTAAGAGGTAATTATGATACTAACGTCTAACATCAAAATCATACTTGACACCTGCGTGGCGAGATTGGTTAAGCACCTGATCACTAATCGTGAGGTCCCCGGGTTTGATTCGCGGTGGAGGCAGAGTTAAGAAATACACTTTTGTTCTGCTTTCCAGTCTCGTTGTTGATTATGTATGCTATATATGTATTTATCTATATATCATATGTATATATTTCTTAAATATATGTTGACTAGTACCCTTAACACAAGTATTAAATGAACTTACCAAGGAGCTAGTTCAATTGGTGTAATATTGTCCAAATATTATTATTAATACATTAAGTTTATGCTGCTTGAAACAGAAAGCACAGTCTTTAATAAGAACCCAAACTAACACGCTTTCCCTAATAATAAAGAACAGAAATCTACCCAAATTTGCTTTGGTGATTTTACTATATTAAGAAAGATATATGGTGAAGCTTTACTAATCAGGAACTAACTCAATATAAATTCAAATCCACTTAGCATGACAGTTTCATATGTCAATACCTCCTTTTTGACCCTATAACCTAGAAACATAGCATGACAGGCATACATACAACTTGTGTCAAATTGTGTCACGTACGTTTGAATAGAGGATGCAATTGCTAGAAATTGATTAACCATCGAACTGGTGTTTTAAAACCTGCCCCGGTGACAGTGACAAACTGTCTTCATTGAATTTTGTGCAGATAGCAAATAGCAGAGCAGCATGGAAAAGTAATTTACGTAGTGAACGTGTTTTTCAATTGCGTGTTGAAAAATGTTCATGTCCAATTCTGCTGGGAAAGGTGGAAATTCAGTTTTATTAGAAACATATAGATGGTCGTTTGTAAGGTGCAAAGAGGTTAAAAGTTTATGCCATTCATATGTAATTCGTTAAAATGTAGAAGAAGGTAAACTATCAACTACGGAAAGCATAAAAAACCTTTGCATAAATTATGTTTATACAATATCTATATTTTTTAAGATCTATTACATTACATCAGTGTACATACTCTACTATTGTAATGATTAAGTCATATTTTACCTTTAAGTTTAATTTTATCACAAAACACGTAAATACAAACACAATAATCTTGATATATATATGCACTCAAGGAACAATAAGTATGCTTCGTATGCACTCTATACTATTCCTCATATATAAGCACGTAAGTTCTGTACTAAAATACTCCGCAAACTCGTAACTCTATAACATTATTGTGAATAGACCACTAAAGATAAACTGAGTAGAAGCTTTACTGCTTTATTAAGCTACAAAACCAACTCTCCTGTTCTTTGAAAAGTACATGTTTGAAATCCGGCTAGAGCGCACTTATTGCTTTCTCGATTCCGTGTACAGCCATTTGTTTTGTTATGTGTAATAAATAAGTGTAGATAAGTTTATATTAGAAAAGAGAAAATTTAAATTAGTTTTGATAAAATTTGCTTGTGTTAAGATTTGTTAACTAGAATTTCACTGCTGTGACTTCAGTTTTTTCACTTTTTACTTCACTGTGTATAGAAGAAATTTTATATCAACATAATTTAAATTGAGTGAAATATATTAATTAATACTTTTAGATTTGTTTTTGGATTAACTGAAATCTAAGTAGTTTTAACGTTGCAAATAATGTTATTTTAATTTTTTTGAATAGGTGACACATCTAGAAATTAAACATTGTGATTACATCAAAAAGTACAAACAGAATTTAGGAATGTTTCTATTTATTAATAATTTCCCCTAGCATATTTCTTATTAAGAGATCCATTGGCAATTTCAGTTTATTAGCTCCCGACCCCAAAAGTTTATTAACCGCTAGTCAATCAAATTTCCGAAACGATTTGGGAAAGTTTTGTTGTTATGTAGTTTGACGAAGGTTTCGTATTATCAGAGAGCAAATACTGACATCTGATTGATAAACTACTTTTAACTAAAGTCAAAAGATATAAATATAAAAGTATGTATGAGAAGGTTAATGGGTTTACGAGAAGGTTAATGAGTGTGAGTGAAGCAGAATAGATTTGTCAGGATCGTTCAAGGTAGCGATCGAGAGTCTCTGCCTATTTCGTTAGAGAAGAGGCGAGAATATAACATATAGTCTTTTTGGTGCAAACATATAAAAAAAAAATAAAGAGTTAACATAAAATATTATTACATTAGCGGAATATCATAATTTCGTAACACCCATCAAATCGACTCGAAATATATTTCACTAAATAATTGTGTCGAGATGTCGAGTTTGTCGCCGTTAAATATATTTTACATATATATACATTCATGTCCTACAATCCCTTTTGAGGATCATCGGGACTTTGTAGCTAACCCCTCATCCAATTGATCCCATTTACCCCTAGTCCCTTAATCGCCTCCTCGGACATGCCGGGAAGAGAGGCAGCTTTTAAGCATTCTTTTTACGTTCCAGACTGGCACGGGACACCTATACATAGTACCTATAAAGATAATTAATTTTTGTATCAGCCTTCTTTTACCAAAACAATTATCCGTTTTTAGTTTTGATAGTCACTAATCCAGATATTGGCCCAACCTAGCGTTTAAGTAAGGTGATCAAACGAACCGTGAACTGGTTGATAAACGACACATATTCCTAACTTTAACCCCTTATTACGATAGATGTCGCAGGTAGGACTACTTAACTCGAGGTCGGTATTAAGAATGCGGGTCGGGCACCGCCTGGGGCCCCTGACGATGAGGTCAGGTAGGATCCCCAATGACGTGAATGCACACGCTAAGTGGGACGACTTTACCAAGCAATTTTCGAGATACATGTTTACTTTATATTGGAAGTACTGCAACTTATATTATGTATAAAGGGAACGATACAATTACTTGGATTTGACATCTATATTTTATAGATATGTTTAGTAAATACTTAAGTAATTAAGAAAGACAATATAGCGTGAGCAAGACACAGCCTACGTCATATCAAGTGAAAGTTATTTACATATAAATTACCAAAGTAGTGTTTTAGGTTAGAAAAAAACAAGTGTACACAAAAAACAAAATACAACCTCAGACTAGAAACTATATCTGAAACAGACATTTTCAGGTAACAAATTACACCAGCCATACTTTATCTCTATCCGCAGCAAAACTATTATGCAAGCCTACGAAATGATACTTTAAACCTAAAATGCAGCGTGTGGAAATTCTAGTACTTAAAGTGAACGTGGAACTCATGCACATTTAATGTCTGCAGCGAACAAATTGCAAGTAGCGGCACTTAGCCTGCAGGCTCCTTTGATACAGACTAATTTGTGATACGGCCCCGAAATTTACATAAAACGGTGTTTTATTACGTATGGAGGAGGCCTAAGAGTGCCTAAATATATTAGTGATGAGCATTTTGGTACTTTAGTTTACAGATCAAATTGGAGATATTTTTCTGATGTACGGGAAGGTTAATGGGTGTGAGAGAAGCAAGAGAGATTAGTCAGGATCGTTCTAAGTGGCGATCGATAGTCTCTGCATATTCCGTTGGGGATGGAAAAGCATCTTTTTATGTATGTACGTAGTTATTTTTAAATACTCGCGATTTATACTCATTTTATTTACTGCAGCTGTGTATTCGGATAGTGTGAGTGTATTGTGTGTAAATTTCCAATTGTGAAGGTAGACAGACGTTATCGCTTACAAAGTTTTCAGGTTTGAATATAGTTATGAATAAAGATTATATTAAGGATACAGGTATCTGTAAACGGTGATGGAATCACGAACTCTTTGATGCGGACTATATTATGATGAAACATATGTTTTGAATAATTAAAGTATATATATATACATGTACACACTCCAACTTTTGATTATTCCAAAACCAACGATCATGATGTTCATATAAAATAATTTGAATATTAAGAAACTACTAGGCTCTAAACTATATACTAATCTATAATAATACATTTACCCAACCAATACGCCCACTCGCAGCATACTATATAGACACACTTGGTCGTTCGTAGCACTCTACTACGATGGACGAGGAATAACCGTTCTACCAATTTCCGCTCACCACCTCATATCAACATTTCAGGCGAGATTTCCGGTTCTATGTAGGTTGAACATGTGCTTGAGTTTCTACATACTCGTAATATGTATTAGGTGTTTGGGGTTCTAAATGCATTTTGGTTTCAAATGCAATTAAGGCAATTTATAAAATATAAATAATATGGAGAAAACAAGTACTAGTCAACCAGGTTCAGAAATCCCAAAATAATTATAAAGTTATCGAACGGATATTACGTCCTAATATTACACGTGTATCAAATGTGATACAAAAGTGTAAGAGTGTAAAAGTAAATAATTTCCATCTTCAAAATAGACTGTTCATTCTTAATAACTGTTTTGTTTCAAGTTCAAGAAATTTAAGAAAAAATGCTATAAGTTTTACTCATTCTTTACTAAATGCCCAGTGAGTTTCATTTGGATTGTCCAATATTTGAAAAATGGGCCTTCAATCCAGATGCACAGTATCTTACTGACATAGTCTATATCTTTTAATCCCTTTTAGAGTGTTCGAAACATCGATATCTTGATGCATAGCTACTTCTAACTAATGACAGCTTCGTTTAGTAATATAACTGTTAGATTATGTAATCCAACAGTCACTTATTATACTTATTACTATAGCCACTTATTATATACCACGCATAAAGGGTTAAGTTTAGGCTACATTTCTCATTGAAATTGATTATTACATCTCAAAGCTATCTCAGGTCTAGGTAAACAGGCAGGTTATCTCAAGTCTGAAGGCTAATGTTTACTTATCGGTCCCAATCAAATCAGCGTAAGTGTGTTTCGGGTAGTCTGTGAAAGCCACTGAATGTGCTCAGGTGAAATGAGGTTGTAATTAAGCAGACCAGATGCAAAAACTTTAACAACATGGAAATCAAGTTGGTTTCTAGTTAATTTTACGAATTTACAGTCAATTAATTATTGAATACATATATTACAGAAAATATAAGGTTCCTAATTTATACAGATTTTTATTAATGTGTATGATTAAAATATACCATATGGTAGAAACTGTGAGTATATTACCTGGCTTAGAGTTGTAATGTTGCAAAAGTAGACAAAATTTAAGCTATATGGCAGTCGCTTATTATATTCCTAGGATTTCAAACACGTTTTGCTACAATCTAAATAAGAGCAAAAATATCAAAATTCTTGCTTATATTTCACGGAGTGTTAAAGTTAAAAATTATTGATTCAAAATTGTCAGAGTCAAGTACCATTTACTTTACATATATAAAAAAAATAAGAAAGTGAATGTAAGAAAAAATATATTTGAAATCGTTCAAACAAAAACAAATATTGAAGCATATGAATATAATATGTTAAGGCTTTTTAATAAAACAGAAATTCTATCATGCAATTACTGCCACATTACATAATGTAAGCCTTTTGGTAAAATGATACAATTTCCTAGTATACGAATTATGCTAAAACCGAAAATATCTTGTACATTTTCTTTTCCAAGAAATACTCGAAATTATGGTACTCAGATTATATCTTATTTAATTTTAGTTGCAGTGTTCCGTCGAGAGTAATGTAGTTAGGGTTAATTTGAATAGTCAGGAAGAAACTACCCCTTCCTCTTGCAAGTATGGTTATAGCATTTATTTTGCACTTACAAATGTATATGAGCTATTTATAATTCTTTATTACCTCAAAGTTCATTGATACTTATGGTTAACATTCTCGTATACTTGTTCTATTCGTAGAATTTCAACCAAACGTTTCTTAACTTTTCTTAATGTTAAATTCTTCTTGTGATTCCTATGTTAACTTCTATGAATGTTTAAATCTTGTTATAATTTCCTTTTATAAGAAATAAGGAATTTCTAAGAAATGTATGACATATAAGGATGTTAATAATACAGCCTTCATTACTTGCTTAGTACCAGCAAGCATTTAGATTGATGTGGAACCGAATTATTTAAAAATATATTCCTGTGCTAAATCAAAGGCAATATATAATTACATATCAGGTTATAAAGTATACGCGATAAATCCCGTTTTCTTGCCAAAAGAAAGATATATAGTATGAGAGCTTTATTAATACTTTCTACCATCAGTACATTACAAAAGGATAATATAAGTTACCTGACTTAGAATCTACGTACACGAAGACGTCAAATCAGCTATATACAGTAGCCAATTTGATAAATATACATATATACTCTGCAGTCTAATCCTTGAATACGAAAAAAGAGAAATTATATTATCATTCTAGTTGAGACTCAGTATAGCACGAGACTTATTATTCAATTACATAAATTACGCTTAAACTACATGCGAGCATCTATAACATTTGTTCCAAAGATAAAACTAGAATGTTTTGGCTCATATTCTCTTATACAGCGACAAGTTGTTTTGCTTTGCATATTATGGCTTGGGATAATCTCATTTAGCCACGACAACGTGACCGTTCCTACGAATGGGTGGACTCAACATAACTTTGTATGTGAGCCAACTTATTATTTTGTTTAGCTTCCACAATCATATAGATCTTTTTCCTTATGACAAGAGACCCTTTCATTACACAGAATAATTAGAAAATAAGGTTTAATTAGAGCAGGAACAAATGTCAAATGTGAAAAGTGCATTTGTAAAGGTATTTTTTTTAATATTAGCAATGGACAGTGACCCATTTGAAATGGTATCTATCGGTGAATTATCTAGCAGCGTATCATCAATGTTGGATGTGATATCACACCTAATAGGTATCCTAAAATTTATCAAGGGGATATTATCGTGTCTTTGAAGTTCTGTCCATCCCAAAAAGCAGCTAATTACATTCTATTCATATCTCTAACCAACACGAAATCTTATCAAGGCTAAAATCAGATTCAATGAAAAAAAACCTAAATACAGCGAAGTCTTATATTTTGTAAGAAATTCTTTCCAAGGTATTGAATGGCAGTAAATCGTTTATAGGGCGTCCGAAACTTATCCCAAGCAAAAGTTCGAGAGCAAGTATCGGGTTCCTTCACCCTAATCAGGTCATCTGAGCACTTAGTGAGTTCAGGATAGCCTTTCATCAGGTCAGCTGTTACAGTCGTTTAAGAACGGTTAAAATTTTAAGTGTACCTATGTGTCTATACGTTATTAAACCTTTAAGACATGAGAATCACATTCAGGATCATTAAAGGCTGGGGAGTCTCAGATTCTGATGTGTTTCGTGGGAGTGATGCTATGGCCAATCGCGTCAAAGTGTTAGCCAGATAAGTAGCACTTCATATGATTAATAATTGTGTTGTCGAGGACTGAAGTTTATTTATTTTGAGAAATAGTTAGATTTCCTCTCGATATGATTGGCGTGGTTTTCCCTAATCATTGGACAACTGTTTTTTACGATATAGTTTCTGTAACTAGTATTGGTAATTGTCATAATTCTAATTGTATTGAAATTGTTAATAAATAAATATATACATAACAAAAGTCGCTCAAAGCAATTCGGGAAGTTCATGTTTCCAAATACACTTTTATATTTAACCAAATACTTAAAACTGATTCAATTATATCCTAGCAAGAACGAATAATTGCCTTTAATTTATGTCCCAAAAAAGCTCTAGGTTATTATGGAATGACCTAGTTCCTAAAATTGGCTTACCAGAACGAAGTCTGATTAATGAACTAGTCTTTTGGTCTGAGTTCTTTTGAAGCATTAACTACTTTTGTTTTTTTTTTTATTAATTATCTGAGACCGGGTCTAAACACGATAAATTTATAAAGATATGTGATTACCTTTATTTTTGCCCGACGTTTCGACCCAGTTGCATAGGCCGTGGTCGCGGGAAGACTAGCTAGCAAGCTAGACTGGCGGGAAGTCCGTCACAGCTAAAATGTCTGTCTACCCTCACAATTGGAATTTTTGTTAATTCATAGCACGACACACTACACTCACACTATCCGAAGACACATCCGCAGTTACGCCACGCGAATATAATCCCATGATTACTGGTTCCCATGTTTCTGACAGCCTAAAACCATCCTCACGATTGAAATTATTGGGATGTTTTTTAATTTCAATAGCCTCACGAACAACTCTGGGATAATAATGTTGTTCCGTGGAGATGATTTGAGGCTGATGTAATTCAATCCAATGGTTTGAACCAGACATCAGGTGTTCCGCTATCGCTGACTTTTGTGGTTGCCTATTCTTTACAGCTGCTATGTGTTCCTTGACCCGTTCCTGGACACTTCTTTTTGTTTGGCCAATGTAAACTTTACCGCAACTGCATTGAATTTTATAAACACCCGGGTTTTGAAAAGGGATAACATCCTTCGCGCTCCGTAATTTGCTTGCTACTTTGAATACAGGTTTAAAAACGGTGTCAATCGAGTACTGTTTTAAGATTGCACCTATTTTGTCCGTTATTCCTTTCACATATGGTAGAAATGCCGGTTGTCTGCGTACAATTGGATGTTTATCCCTCTTTGGTTTCACCGTGAGACCTGTCGTTTTGTAACCATTTTTCTTCAGCACCTCCTGGATGTGAGCCAGTTCTCCGCTTAAATGGTCAGGGTCACACAGATCATATGCCCGGTTTACTAAAGTCCTCACAACAGACTGCGTATGACGTGGGTGGTGATGTGACGTGGCGTGCAGGTATCTATCCGTGTGTGTAGGTTTCCTGTGCACAGAATGTGAATGTGAAGTGCACAGAACAGGAAACCTACACACACGGATAGATACCTGCACGCCACGTCACATCACCACCCACGTCATACGCAGTCTGTTGTGAGGACTTTAGTAAACCGGGCATATGATCTGTGTGACCCTGACCATTTAAGCGGAGAACTGGCTCACATCCAGGAGGTGCTGAAGAAAAATGGTTACAAAACGACAGGTCTCACGGTGAAACCAAAGAGGGATAAACATCCAATTGTACGCAGACAACCGGCATTTCTACCATATGTGAAAGGAATAACGGACAAAATAGGTGCAATCTTAAAACAGTACTCGATTGACACCGTTTTTAAACCTGTATTCAAAGTAGCAAGCAAATTACGGAGCGCGAAGGATGTTATCCCTTTTCAAAACCCGGGTGTTTATAAAATTCAATGCAGTTGCGGTAAAGTTTACATTGGCCAAACAAAAAGAAGTGTCCAGGAACGGGTCAAGGAACACATAGCAGCTGTAAAGAATAGGCAACCACAAAAGTCAGCGATAGCGGAACACCTGATGTCTGGTTCAAACCATTGGATTGAATTACATCAGCCTCAAATCATCTCCACGGAACAACATTATTATCCCAGAGTTGTTCGTGAGGCTATTGAAATTAAAAAACATCCCAATAATTTCAATCGTGAGGATGGTTTTAGGCTGTCAGAAACATGGGAACCAGTAATCATGGGATTATATTCGCGTGGCGTAACTGCGGATGTGTCTTCGGATAGTGTGAGTGTAGTGTGTCGTGCTATGAATTAACAAAAATTCCAATTGTGAGGGTAGACAGACATTTTAGCTGTGACGGACTTCCCGCCAGTCTAGCTTGCTAGCTAGTCTTCCCGCGACCACGGCCTATGCAACTGGGTCGAAACGTCGGGCAAAAATAAAGGTAATCACATATCTTTATAAATTTATCGTGTTTAGACCCGGTCTCAGATAATTAATAAAATGAGTATAAAACGCGAGTGTTTAAAAATAACTACTTTTGTTTTGTTTTAATCTCTGCCTTGAGTTTTAACGGATGAACATTCTAATACGTCATTACCTTAGAGTATCGTGGCATTTGAATAAATTCTAAAAGGGCGCATGTTTCTATTAAAAGCAATGTCACATGTGACCTTTTAGAAATTATCCATTTATAGAGAGAGGTAGGTAAAAGTCACACTTCGACTGACGTATATCAGTCAGTCAAAAATACCATAAATTAGATATTATAAGAAGGAAATGTCTTGCACTATAGTAAAGGTTACCACCTACGTATTATTTTTACAGATAAGTAAGCGTTCGTCTTGTATCTTAGAAAGAGGAAAATCATGTTATAATCTAAAAATATAATTCTTTGCTTCATTTTTAGTCAACAACTGATCTCAAGCTGAGATTAACGTCAACTTTTATTCTTTATTGCAAAGATTTCCTCCTCGCCTCGCCTTTAACAATAAAATTACAAATAACACTAATAAAAAAGATCAGTGACTAAAATCGAAACAACAAACACCTTCACGACCATTAATTCTAGTGGGGTAGGTAAAGATCCGCGTGTCCATTTGCGCATTAGCGAGGTAGTCATTCTATGGCCATCTCAAACCCAGGTATTGACCAGATAGTCAGTACTCAATGTGACAGGTGTAAAGCTGTGTTGCCGTTTATAAGCACAAGTTCAGGTATAAGTATGGAAACCAAAGAAACATGGATAACTAATACATACATACACATCGCGCCTGTTTCCTTGTAGAGGGGTAGGCAGATATCACAGATTCCATCCATCCCGATCCTGAAAGACCACTTTCGCTCCATTAACACCCATACATCTCTTCATACACACTTGGCAGTTATAAGTACTACGAACGTCACCTTTTTTCAATATGGCGTTTATCTGAACGTCATTTGTCTTATTGAATCGAACCCTACGTAACCGCCCTTACATTTCACCCACAACTTCCTTTTGTCAATCTACTATCATTCCACCCCATAACATGTCCAAAGAATGGAAGCTTACGTCATTTTTAAGTTGATTCTTGTCGTGTTTACTGACTTTGGCGCCCCCTACAAGTTCGATATTCCGCGAAGTTAATTAATCCTTACAAAGACTTTAACAACGGACCCGTAACATTGTTAGTAAGCAACTTGGATATTGGATCTGATCGACTGCGAAACGAGTACTTAACTTATTGATTGGAATTTCAGAACTGAATATTGATGACGTGGTCGTATTGATTGATTGAATTAGGAATTCAATCGATATTTACTGATTGAAATACAATAGAAAGTTTGCTCAAATATATTAAAATAAATAATATAACATTATATTAGTCATAAGATTTCTGAATATTTTATACGTACATATACATTTATTTTCATTTCATTCACCTTTAGAAGTGGACGTACAAAACCTAAAAATTTGATAGCTTCTCGGTCAATACTAGCGAAATTACCGAATGATGATAACAATCAAAGTCTACAAAATACTGCTGTCTAGTTGTTAGCTCAGTGCCTGCTAGTTCAATTGACCCCTAGTTGCTTTTAAAAGGTGAAACTTTTATTTAAGTTCAAGATCATTTTTATCAATCATTCGTAAATAAACACCATTTGTTAGATGTAAATTTAACATTACATAGTATAACATTAACTGTACAATTATTATCAACCCTGTACCCAAACTGTTGCCTAAGAAGCAGCCAGCAGTAATGTTTTCTTTAATGGCCTTCTACATCTTCAGAAAACATCATAAGCATGGCTCATTGTAGGATAATCTCATGCCATTTGCTGCCGTAATTCCACTGGTTCACTCCGACATTTTATATCATGCATAATGAGCTGTGGTGATAAATAATGACGGTTACTGTTCGAGACATTTTGGAAATTATAAATGTTGCTATGCGAAATCGAGGCTTCATTTTACTTATAATTCGGTGGAATGATTCCTAGAATTTTATAATCATGTTTGTTACTGAAGTCGAAAGGTGATTAGCTCATAAAGTTTCAAGGGTGAAAGATCAAAGAAATTAAATGAAATGCCTTTTATTCAACATAAGGATTATAAATATCACTATTTAAAGGTAAAAAAAACATTTAAATGGAAAATTTGAATTAATTAATTTTCAAAAATTAAAATAAATCTTATTAAACTATCACTTAAATTTAATATTGAATGTTGTGATAGTATTAATATAGATAATTTGTGTTTGTTAGCTGTAATGGCATTTACTTTTACTGCATTTAAAATTAGTCCCTTCTTATTTACACAATGATGGTTCAAAACGCAGAGTGTTTCATTTGTCTTTCATACCTATATGTATATAGTTTATATGCCTTTTCTTATATAGGTTACATACCAGTATATCAAACAAAGCTTACTAGATAACATCTAGACTAACCGAAGTTTAACACAATAAAGAGCACATGTCTAGAAAAATCGAATTACAAACTATACAGAACTGGGAATATTGTTCTATCTCATAACGTGGGTGCGTGCTCCGAACATAATAAGCTTATAGTTCAAATAACGCGCGTCCCTTCCCCGAAATTTCACATTTTTGCAATATTAGTCGAAGAAAATAAGGGGAGAAGAAACTTGGGGTCATGTTAGAGGTCTATTATCCGACACATTAGCTTTATTGATCCATTCTGTGTGACATGTTGCCACGCCTGTCGTATTTGGACACTTTTCGTTCACTGCTTTTGTGAGAGAAAAGACGGTACGTGTCTTATTTATTATTGATAGGAGTTTAGTTATAAATGTGGATTATCGTGTTTTTGAGTATGATGTTATTTATATTATAATAAAATGAAATGTATATTCATATTCTTTCGTTATTTACATCGACGTAATGATCACGTCAAATCTTGTTTAAATCCGCTGATCTTACAAAAATATGTATTTTTTTAAACAAGCTCTTATGTCTTTTCCATATAACTATTATAAAATACTTGCTGCATATAATATGTACCTACGTATTAACTAAATAAACATTTAACATTTAATAAAATGGTAATGATTTCATAAAAGATTCATTTCGGAATTCGTTTTCTGTTTGTTTAATAATTATTATACAAAATTATTAATGCTGGAACACTGAATGTCGTTTCACTAAAGTAAGTGTTAATTATTTGTATTGCGATGAATAATTAACGTTCATTGCTGTATTCGAATGATTAAACATCGGAATGCTGGTAGCAACGGAAAATTCTTTATACTCATGTATTTTTATTTATTTATTTATTTATTATTTAGGTCGCTTTAACTACTAGGTCATTAGCGACCGACATTTTTAACTACTTATAGTAACATACATTTGCACTTATTACGTAACATTAATTATATCTACTTAAATTCTATGGAGGTAATTTATCTTTTTTAAGTACTCAATAATATTTGAAAATTCGGAATCTAAACAGGATTTTAAATTATTTGATAAACCTAAACTATTTCTAATAGGGGTGTACGTAGCACATTCTAGGAGTAAGTGTTTTACTGATAAGTCCACTCCACAATCACACTTGTTCTTTGCAGTTTTCAAAATTAAATTGACATGTGTCATATTACAATGCCCTATTCTTAGTCTATGAAATATGAATTGATGTTTTCTATTGTTGAGACTTGTGGTGGGGTTATCATACACAGATGTGCGTACATTGAAAAGAAGACTGTTGCTATTATGCTCTACCCAATAACTGTTCCATAACTCGCTGATGGACAACTTGAATAGTCTTTTGAGGTCTTCGAAGCTAGAGGTGTTTAGGTCGACGTCAGCACGCAACAGAGCATTTTTAGCCTCTGCATCTGCCATTTCGTTACCCACAATTCCTTGGTGACTCGGTATCCAAACCAACACAATCTCTACGTCTCTTTCACTCAGTTCAAATATGCTGTTCTGTATTAATGTAATTATTGGGTTTGTATTTGATATATTTTTGATAGCCATTAAACATGATTTTGAATCTGTATATATAACATTTTTCATATTATTGTTTTGTTTTATAAGGTTGATGCATTGGTAAAGCGCTATTGCTTCACATGTAAAGATGGAGGAATGATCCGGCAATCTGCACAGGTGCGCATCGCCATGCGATACTACGGCGCAACCTGTCTTACCAGAACACACCGATCCATCGGTGAAGAATGGAGTGTACTCTTTGTATAAGTGACTTATTTCGTGGAATAGATTTTTATAAACGAACGGTAGTGTGTCTTTACGAGAGTGCTCTTCTGCTAATGTAAGGTTAATATTTATACAATTTATTTCCCAGAAGGGGAAATCAAGGAGGTTTCGTTTAAAAACTGGTGGCATAGTAAACTGAATATCTTTTAAATAGTCTTTGAACCTTATGTCTAGGGGTCGACTTAAGGCCGGCCGAAAGCGATACTCAATTTCATTATTGGAATTAGTCGAGGAGAATAATGGAGAGCCGTTACAAGCAATGTGTTTAGCCACGAAAGACAAACATAACTCCTTCCTTCTGAATTTCAATGGCATTTCGCGGGCCTCTGCAAGTATACTATGAACAGGACTAGTACAGAAAGCGCCCAAGCCGAGTCTTAAGCATCGATTCTGAATTGGTTCTAGGGTGTCTAGCAGAGCTTGGCTGGCTGAGTCGTATAGCACCGCTCCGTAATCGAGCTTACTACGTATTAGCGCTTTATAAGTACTGATTATAAGCTTACAATCCGATCCCCATTTAAGCGATGATAAAACTTTTATGATATTTATTCTTTTCATGCAATCAGTTTTTAATATTTTCAAATGATGCGACCAGTTCAATTTTCTATCAAAGTATATACCTAACAATTTTAAAACTTTTGTTTCTTTTATATTTAAATTATTTAATCGTAAACTAATCTGTTTAATATTTTTATTTTTACTAAAAACTATGAACTCTGATTTAGTTGCTGAGAATTTAAACCCTGTGTTTAAGCTCCACTCATGCAACTTATCTAAACTATTTTGAACGATTTTGCGCGTTAAGTTAATGTTCTTACCAGTAGCCACTAGTGTGATATCATCTGCAAACAGAAACGCTTTTAGGGGTGGGTCAACTGCGCTGGAAACATCATTGATGGCCACCAGGAACAGATGGACACTGAGCACAGAGCCCTGGGGCAGCCCATTCTCCATGCCCACCGGCTCCGAGAGCACATCTCCTACTCGCACTTTGATGGTTCTTCTAGAGAGAAAGTTGTTTACGAAGGCCAGGAAATTGCCTTTGATCCCCATACGCTGTAATATTAACATAACATTGTGTCTCCATACCATTTCGTATGCTTTTTCTATGTCCAAAGAGGCAACGATGGCGTGATTATTATGTGAGAACGATTTAGTTATTTCATGTTCTAAGTGTACTAGATGGTCTATTGTTGACTTAGATTGCCGAAAACCGAACTGGTAAGCATATAAGCTATTATTTGTTTCAAGATACCATCTTAGTCTGTTTGTAATAATCTTCTCAAATAACTTGCACAGGTTACACGTAAGGGATATGGGTCTGTAACTGGCTGAAAGAGTAGGATCCTTTTCGGGTTTGGGAATGGCTATAACAAGTGCCTCTCTCCAAGCTGATGGGAAGTAATGATTTTGCCATAGATAATTAAAGAAGTTAAGTAAATATTTTAAAGCAACCTGTGAGAAATGCTTAATTATGATATTCGGTATTCGGTCTGGACCAGGACTAGAATTTTTTAAATTTCCTATCGAATATTTTAGTTCCTGCAAGGTTATATAACTGTTTACTGAGCAACTATTATCTACGAAGTTAAGTGATGTGGAGCTTTCAACGCTGGCTTTAACAGATAAAAAGCTGTTATCATAATTTGACGAGCTGGAATTAGACGCAAATTTTTGTGCTAATAGGTTTGATGTGATTTTAGGTTCTGACGTAAGTAATCCGTTACTATCATGTAATATTATTTTGTTTTGTTTGTATTTTTTACCATTTATTTTATTTATATTTGTCCATACAGTTTTTGTCGATGTAAAACTATTTATAGAAGATATAAACTGTTCCCAGTTTTTTTGACGAGATTCTTTTAATATTCTCCTAGCTTTAGACCTATTTTTAAGATAGTTTATTTTGTATGTATGATCATGATCTATATTTTTAAACTTTTTGTATAATCTAAATGCTTTTTTCGCCTCTTTAATTGCTAATTTACAATCTTCATTCCACCACGGCACCTGTCTTCTGTGTATTTTTCCGCTAGTTTGGGGAATACATTTATCAGCTGCGTCTAAAACACAGTTATTAAAGTTTACTAATATGTTGTCTATATCGATTGATGAGCTGTTAGATATGCAATTCAACATAGGTATATTCGTATCCAGCTCTTGTGCAAATGCTTTCCAATTGGCCAATGAAAATTTCCATTTTTTAGGGACTATCTTATTATGGCAATGTAGATCAAGCGAACTTTTGATTATAATTGGGAAATGATCACTATCATACAAATCCTCAAGTGCATTCCATTCAAAATACGATAAAATATTTTGTGAAGCAAATGTGAGATCTATATGGCTCATGCGAGCGCTGCTCTGAATGAAATAGGTTGGCTGAAGAGGGTTATTCATTAGAGAAATATCTATGTTTTCATTTAACCATTCACCTATTATTCTACCTCTTGTGTCACACGAATTAGAACCCCATAAAACGTTCTTGCTATTAAAATCTCCTAAAATTATGAAAGGGGTAGGCAACTGACTGACGAGCTGATTTAAGTCCGTTAGAGTAAAGGAGCAGCTATTCGGCAAATATATATTACACAATGTCATTTCAATCGGGTACTTAATTCTTATAGCAACAGCCTCCAGATTAGTAATTAAATTTAATTGACTCGGGAATGTGAATGATTTAGCGTATACGCCACCACTTGCTATATTACAGTCTTGACGGTTTTTATAAAAGTGGTCATAACCAATAGATTTACTACAATAATTATCTCTAAAGTTAGTTTCCTGTAAACACAGAAAAGTTAATTCAAATTTATTTTCTAAAAGCTTAATATGTTCAAATCTGGAGTGAAACCCATTGACGTTCCATTGCAGTATATTCATTTTTAAAGTGAAAAATTAATAATTTACTATCTTACCTTAAATGTGATACGATAAGTTGAAGTGATGAGTGATTTTTACTTGGATTAAAGATTCTTACTTGAACTAAACTAAGTTTCTTAGCTTTCGGCCCAGACGTGAACATCTATTTTTTAAACGTTTATTCATTTTCGGATATAAATCCGAACACATATCTATTAAAGCTTGAACATCCGTTGTGTAGTCATTAACAATGTCCTTTATGTACTGTTTGCCACTAGTCACATCCATTAAACTGCGCAGCTGGATAAGGGATAACGGGTACTTCAGTGAAGCCTCTGTGACTTCTTTTTCCATATGCTTCCACTGTTCATCATCAGACAAATCGCTGGACAATCGTTTCTTCTTTTTTAGGGTTTTCCTGCTGGGGGTTTCATCAATAGAATAGTTGCTATCTGTTTCAGTCGACTCGGTGACGCTAGCGGAGTCTATTTCAGTGACCATATTGTCAGATGGGGTGGTCGTCGATTCGGTGGGCGAATGCAATCGCTTGATCGCTTTGGTGCCGTCGTTGTTGCTGGTGATCGGGGTTAACGATGGTATTTCCGGTTGGGTGAATGTGGGTTGTTTGTCTGGTTGGGTAATGGGGTTTTCCAGTTCCTTAGTTTTTGGACAATTTACTGCTATGTGCCCGGTCGCACTGCATGCAAAACACTTCAGGGAGTCTTTAGTAATATATATCCAATAACTGGTCCCCTCATAAGTTACATACATTGAATCTGGCACTTTATCTTCATCTTCGGGAGCTATAAACAGCTGACGGCGAAAGCTTTTTACGTGGGCAAAACCTGCATCAGGTATCCCAACCTTCAAGTAGGTAATGGATGACATAACCCTGATACCGATTTCTGCAAACTTCTTCTCAAAAATCCAGTGAGGAATAACGGGTTGAACATTTGAGAGTACTACCCTTTTGTTGCGCGTTACGAGTAATCTTATTTCTAATGTGCGATCCTTCACTCGAACCTGTTTGACAACATCTGTTAAGTGCTCGGCCGTTTCTTTTGTGTCGACGTACACACACATACGCCCGTTGGCAATACGCGATGCATGCTCGATCTTCGATGGGGGTATCACGGTGGCTAATGCTATTAGATAATCGCGGACAGCGAGGCCCTCGATCGCATCTAACACAACCGCCTGTTCTTTAGTGGGGAACTTTTCTTTGGATGTAATTTTGGCATAACTCATAGTTACGTTGGAATTTTGGGTTACATTGGGGGTTTGGGTTACATTGGAGTTAATTTCACAAGGGGTGGAAGTCATTGGGTCCATTTTGACTGGGCCCTCCTGTTGCCAGGAGTGGCCCAAAAAGCACTAAGCACACAACGATAGAAACACGTGAACTATTAACACAATAAAGATAACGCGCGTCTAATGCTAATGACGGTGTTAACTCAACTGACTCATGTATTTTGTCACAACTGCGAATGGGCTTTACTCAAATATTATTTTGATTGATTCGGTGTAGCTCAGTTATTTGGGTCTTGACTCTGTGTCAGTGGGTACAGGGTTCAAATCCTAAGCATGTACGAATGCAAGAGATTTTCTATGTACATTTCCGTTAGAAACATTTGCAAAATACAGTGAATACTACGGTGAAAGAAAACATCATAAAGAAAGTAACCTGTTTCCCGAACAGCTAATAGTTAGTGCTTGTAAATGGTGACGCGGCTTACCACCTGTGACATTGAGTAAGTCAGTAATCTGGTCAACACGTGGGTTCAAGGTGTTCATAGAGTTAGCACCTCCGCGATTGCAGAGATAGTAACCTGAACCTCTGACTACTCCGCAAGGGTTAATGGCACGACGCGTTTGTTATTTATCTTTATTATTGATTAAAAAAAACTACTCTATGAGTACAGTGTGTCGATATTATACTTTAACAAAAACAGAAATTAGTAAGATTTCCTAAATATTGTAACTTAATTTTCTTTATTTACACAACGCTTATTTCGTACAATCGAGACACTAAACGTTTATTCCTCACAAAAAACAGTGTGGTAGAAAGAGAATTCCAAAAATTTATACATTACAATACGTATTCATCAAAGTCGTTTTTGAAGGCCATCGAATAAATAATTAGGCAGTGTCAACAGTGTTAAGTATGCAAGGCAAAATATCGAATTAGTCCTAAACACATAAAATTCCTGAATTGCTCAGTCAATCTTGAGGGAGCAGACGGAAAGATCTTGATTTGTAGACCCTTGTATTTGCACAATTTATGCGTTTCAACTTTTTCAAGTTAATTACATTCTTAGCTTTACAAGGCGGGGGAACTAAACTGAATTAAAAAGATTTCTCCTCAAGGATTCTATTGTAACATTTTCAAGGAGTTTTCCTACCTTGGCACGGTTGAACTTGTAAATTAAAACATCCTGGTTGGTGAAAATTTCGTTGGAATCCGCTCTCAAAGCAGCTTTCGCTTTGTCAATTCACAACGACGCGTCGTAACAAAAAGGTACATAATCAAATCAGTCGAAAGTATTGACTTTAAAACAGTATCATTATTTGTACACATGTATGTTGCGTTGTGTTTTTGATGAATAGTATATACCACAGTTGACATCGTTTATTAAATTTGTTTAATTTACACCCATTATTATGTGGTGATGCTTTGAACATAACATAATATGTTACAATACAATATTATTGTACCTCAATAACTCATATATGAAATCGTTGACCTTGTACATATTAAATTAGAAGTATTCTTCTTAGGGAGTATACTTAGCATGAAGAATTAGACGAGGCGTAAATTTATATATGTTTGTATGTGTGTACGAAAAACAACAACCATTGCCTAATCCTGAACTGGTATGTACTATATTTAATCTAGGAGAACGTAACTCCATCTGTGTTTGTAATACCCGCAACTGTGTCAAGAGAATTTACTCTGAACATAAAATAGATTTTATTACCAATTCTACGTAAATTTCATCTAAAATGTATGAAGCAACTACACGTATATTCTCGTATGTATGTTCGAACGTAGAACGTGCGATGTAACTAACTCAGGCAACACGTAGGAAAGTTAGAAGAACTTGTAACATTAAGGAATAAAGCATGTGAGTACTTTCCCAGTTTTATTGTTATTTGAGGGTAGTTTTGCATTAAGTGATTCTTAATGAGTTATTCGAGCGCAACTTTTGTGCACGGTAATGTGATTTGAATTAGGTAATTGAGTGTACACATCTCTATATGAATTGCTAGGTTTTAATACATATCTAGGCTTTATTCAGTTTCGTTTTCCGAAACATCCCTAGTTATGGAAAGGTGCCAACGCGATATTATGACACTAGATTAAATTCACTTCGAAAGGGGTGAACAATGCTCTAATTATTTGCTCTATATGCGAGGTAGCCATAAAATTACTGTACCCGCGATTGCGGAGGTGGATACCTGAACCTCTGACTACTCCGCAAGAGTTTATGGTCATGAATGCGTTTGTCTTTTGTTTTGTCTTTATATTGTCAAAAATACTGTGATTTACAACATTAAATATTACATACAGTAAATATTATATATACAGTATCAACAAATATTTCGTTCATTTTCAGTATAATTAACGGTTTCATATGATTTATTTGTATGTCTAATTGACACCATTCAAAGGCTACGGAAACAAACTCAATCTCTTAAGGAAAAGTAGCACATCAAAGAAAGCCAAAGGGCCGAAGGGATGCTCACAATAACAAGCATGCCTTATCATGCCACGCAGAGATTTGATCTTGGTGGAATCACAGTGGTCCAAGTCGTCTTCTTAATTGGGTTAAAAGGAATAGGATGGTCTTTTTTAGTTTGGTTCCTTGTCGAAATGTTTTTTTTAAATAAATTGTTTCGTAATGTGATGTTTTAGAAAACTGCTAGTTGTATTTTTTAATATTTCGTGAATTAGACCTAGAGGATTATATATGTGCATATGTTGTATTTCGACTTTATTGGCCGATGGTCTAGCATATCATTAGAGTTATTATAACGGTTATGACGATATATTGCTTATCAATTTCTTTTTATCTCAGAACTGTTGCAATGAAGTTCAAATATGTCTACATAAAGCCCTCTAGACTCATTCATTTTCATCAAACAAAGCAGGGGCCTTATTTCATGGTGCCAAATACTCATACATCCCTTTAGGTACAACATGATCTTCATTCCCCAAGACTATGGCGATAAGCATGTGTGTCACGAACACAGACCACTAACAGTATTAAGATGACCCTCCAACTCCCTCGGGGTAGAACTTTAATCATCTCGCCAATACCCCGAAATAGGGCAAGTTAATAATGCCCACAATATCTGGCATAGCTTAGCTATATTGGTTGTGGTCAGTTTGAGTGGACATCGTGGTTGTGTGGAGTGTATGGTCATATTAAATTAATTGTTAGATGTTTAGGGTATATTGGTGTTTGTATGATTACATTATTCAATAGATATGTGCATTATTTTCATAGGTATTTTTTTTTCGCCGTGGCAGTGATTAATTTCGAAATTTGGGTTAAAAACACACTATACATATATGAGTACTACATATCATGTCCCTTTGGAGAGATGTAAAAAGCTGCTGAAGAAGATGAAATAGACATTACTATTAACAGTGTATTTACATTTCATTTCCAGAAGTCAATATGTATAGTATATATAATAAATATGTGTCAAGTATACAAACGAAGTACCTACTACGAAATACCAGTAAAGTTTGAAACCACCGATTGTGATTCCCAGGAGAACACTAATTGAGATTCATATATACTCGTACATAGAAGGTTTCTCAAAAGCATCGAGTTACAGTTTGCCTGCAATTATTTAGATTAGAAATGTAATATGAATGAAAGTTGATACTTTTCTATGTTTCGTCTTTTGTTTGTAGCTAAATTCTAAATTAATGAAACAATAAAGTATATTCAAAAAATATTTCATTGAATATAAATCCCAATTTAATAGCACAATCAATTTTTTATTAGGGATAAGCAAAATATGCGTACTTAGCAAGTGTATGTGCGTCCTACATCATTATAAGAATAACACGCAATATCTGATCGTAAAGCCATAAATATACATTTCAACTATCTATTCTCATTTTCCTACAAGTTTCCTATTTTAGTAACAATAAGTCTTTCTATTCGTGACTTTCACAAATTATATTATTATCGATTCCATCATTCAACGTCCCACCTACGAGTAGTATCATTCTCAATTATATTCATAGTTCGATGTGACTTTATTTATCTACAGAATCACACAAAATATTGTATCCGACAGTAGTTTATAATTTCGAAACAATAACAGAATTTCTTAAGCAGATTTGACTAATCGAAATTAAATGAACACATAATAGTATAATATATAACATACAATAAATAGGTACCAATTTTGTTTGTCAAGCTTCTGTCACCTCTTTCAGGGATGCCAGTGTACGACACGTTTCCCTAAATAAGGGTCGGGTAGGGTTTAATTTACAGAAGGTTTCAATTTACCGTTGACCACTAATCGAATTAAGAGGATGACATTCGCCCTCCTCGACTACCTGACGCGAGATGTGACCGTTTCTGCGGAGCCTTTAGATGATATTACGTCACGAATTCTGTTGAATTTCAGGTAAATTTTAATATGGTATATGTAGGAATAGGCTTAAATTTCGGTCTTGTTCTAATGTAAGAATATATTAACTGGTATTTACAGTGGTCCAAGATAATAAAGGTAGAAATTTGGAGACTGACATGTAATTTTGATATACTAAGGCAATGAAATTGGATACAGGCATTACGCCAGTAATCCCGAAAGGGAAGAACAGTATATAGGCACTTTAAATGGCACATGAGTCAAGACGGATTCTTGTAGTACCTAAGTGATCGGCTTATTTAATGCAAGAAAGAAAAATTTTATTCTCTATATATTACAAAAACACAAACATGGAAAAAATATATGTAATGAAAACCATAGATGCAGTGAAAGTAGAAGGTGGTAATGTCTGACATCTCTCTATGTTTGCTCTTCTACATTATTATATTTTATTTCAATTCAACACTAGCTCAGAATATTCCCTAAGGTCTGCTCTTAAAATTCAATCCCCAAGATCTGAGCTGGAATGGAATGAAAATGGATCAATAAAGGTAACACCATAAATATCCACATGACCCCTAGCTTGCACCCCTTATTCTTGAGCTCTTTAAAAAACGGGGACTTAAGCGAGGGGAAACACTTTGTTTGGCCAACAGGTGCGCCTGCGAAATATTACTAGCAAATATTTACGTTGGTGTAAGATTGTAAAAAATACATTATACGCAGTTATACAAAAATGATAAGAAGTGGAGTGGAAAGAAAATGCAATCCTTTATATTTAGTCTTTTAGTCGGAGCTTAAAACAGAAAACAGGCATAACTAGCTATATTCACGCCTGTACTTTAGAATGAAATAGGCAGGGACTATCGATCATCACCTTGAGCGATTGGGATATTATTAAATTTTATTTGTACTTTAAGTTTATAGTCTTAATTTTTTTACAATGAAATTACTGTTATTCTAATTATATACCTCTTTAACAATACTTTATACATTTTTCGCCATAATTAAAATTTCTAATTCGAATAAATATTTCTCGTCTATAGACATCTCTCAATATCGTATAATAGATATTCATTTTCATGCGAACTATTCGCCAATATATAAAAGTCCATATTTAAATGTTTCAAAGTAGCACAATGCTCATACTTAATTCATTATACCTATATTTAACTAACAAGAGCAGTTATTAGAGAGATAAATAAAGCTAACTCACATACTATAATATGTAGGAAAATATAAAAGTAAAACCGCTACCCAGGCGAACTTCAAACCGTAAAAATGCAATATCATTGGGGAATGTTCACTACACTTTTATTATACTGTTGAATAATTCTCGCATTGAATACATTACCTTACATTGTGCTAGTTTAGTGGGTTGCCCGTAATAACTATAGATGTCACTACTGAAAACTCTTTTTGGTTTTGCGGAACTAGAGTGAGCAATGTACAATCGACATTACATACCGTACAATCTTGTGTTGGTGATTAAATGAATCTCAGTATATTTATACTCATTAAAGTGATTAGCGGCTGTAGCCCAGTGGGTAAGACCTCGGACTTCGTATGAGAAAGGTCCTAGGTTCGCATCCCAACTCTGGCATGTACCAATAAATGAAATTTAAATGTGTTTTTCATTTATGTACATAATTTACAGTCGCTAACGGTGAGGGAAAACATCGTGGGGAAACCTGCCTATCCCTCAGGATAGGTAATAGTCAGTGCCTATATACGGCGATACGGTTCACTATGTATCACGTTGGGTGCTGTCTATCTAATGATACGCGGGCTTCGAATGACCCAAACCTAACATAACTTGCCTTCGAAATTTCGGAGATGGGCATTCAAGCCTCTGACTACCCCGCCTTAATAAAAAAGGGAGTGTGTATACACAAGACGTGAAGCGTATGTATGTATGTATGTAAAGTACTACATATTTTGTATATAAAAACATTTATGAATTTTTAAATCGCAACCTTTTGTCTCATAAGCTACCGACATACGAGTAATTATTCAATTATACTGACACACTGTAGCCTTAAAAAAGATTGCATTATATACATATACAATCACGTCATTTAATCGCTGTTGGGATGAATATAATATCTCCTAGATCACATATCAGCATGAATTTTCGGTGCGATGTCATAGTGGGACATTGGTGACAGGTTGCTGGCCCATCGCCCAAAAGATTCCATTTACCCTTAATACCTTAGTCTCCCCCTACAACATGCCGGGAGAAATGGCAGCTAGTTAGTGTATATGGTAGTAAGACTCATATATTATATATATATATATATAGTTAAATTTTTTCAAGCAGCCTACAGTAGTCCACTGTTAGACACAAGCCTCCCACGAAACGTTGTCAGCATACTCCTAGTAGGTATATTGCAATAATGAGTTTAAACGATTTGTGAGGATAGACAGACATTATCTGAGACGCCAGTCTTCCCGCGACCACAGCCTATGCAAATAGGTCGACACGTCAGGCGTTATAAAGGTATCTATATATGTTTATTAATTTAATCCTGTTACGACCCGGTTTGTTTAAAATAACTAGTATATAGCATTAACAATTGAAATATCATAAAAATATTGCTATATATAGTTTGAAATGATAAGGTCACGCGTGGCCATTGCAATCATGCGAAAGCCACGCAAATATTTGATTTACGCGGTGCTCAATCATTTACTGGGTCGCGGCTTCAGCTGTTAATATTCGTCAGGCTCTCGATCGAAATGAAATACATGAATTTTTATCATTTCCATTTTATATTATTACTCTTCTGCATATGACATGCGTATCCCAAACCTCTCACGTTTGGGGTATAAGTGAGGTGAAGTTTCAAGAGGTAATGAGGTAGTAAGCTTTACTTATGAGAATTAAAATTGGTTTCTAAAATAAGGTTTAGCTATTTGTTATAACAAAATACCTTTATGTCACTAATACATTAATAAACATCATGCTGATTCTTTGTAGAGGGATAGGCGGAGACCACGGATCCCCATCTGTCCCGTACCTTACAAACCACTTTCGCTTCATTCACACTCATAAACCGCCGAGTCGGTTTTGAGTAATTCTAACATCACACTTTTTCTATATGGCGCTTATTGACTAATATAAGAAACAATACTGTTTTATCTAAGAGTATAATGCTAAATATCACTGAGGTGACATGATCTGAATGAATCTGTTTGATAGGAATACATAGAAGTACGTAAGTATATGTCAATAATCAGCTGGCCCTTCACAAAATAAGGTTAACTTAGAGCCTGGTCCTTAGTAACACCTCAAAGCAAATTTCCATTCCCACACGAGTAGCTTTTGATCTTTTTGGCACATTACCCAAACAGAGTGGTCGGCCCAAATCATATAAAATACACAAAAGAGATGTGCTCGTGAAAGATACATTTATGAGCAGCTTTTTGTTTGGCTTAACGTGTACCGAGCGATTTGTTGCGTTAGGAGGCTTTCATTTTACGCGTGGCTTGATAGAATAAGCCACTCAATGCTGTGGGTACCTATATCAGAGAGATATGTTAATCATAAGAGTTTATTCATTTAGGAAAATGAATAAGCAACGCAGTTATTTCTGCTTAGTAGATTGCAGGATTAATTTATACGCATTTTACATACATATACATTCAAGTCCTTTTATCACTTTCAGAATGGGCACAACCGTGAAGACATGAATACATCTCCTTGGTTCACTCATCAACATGAATGGGTTGTGATGTTAAATTGACCATTGATGACAGGTTGCTATCCTATCGCCCAATAGATTCCATTGACCCGAGTCTCTTAGTCGCCTGTAACGCCATGCCAGGCTGAATGGCAGCTAGTTAGCATTCTTTTTACGTCCCATATTAACGGATGTTTTACGCTTTATTGTAATTGAACGTGATATAAATGTTACAAAAGTAGAATCAATACCGCTAAACACATTTAATAAAACTCATTTACGAAATGCATCGAATTGTACGATGAAGGAAAACATCGTGAGGGAACCAACCTGTTCGTCGAACAGGTAATAGTTAGAGCTTGTAAATGGTGACATGGCTTACCACCTGTCACATTGAGTACTATCTGGTCAACACGTGGATTTGAGGTGTCCATAGAATTACTACCTTCGCAATTGCGGAGATGGAAACCGAAACCTCTGACTACCCCGCAAGGGTTAGTGGTCGTGAATGCGTTTGTTTTGTTTTTTGTAAAAAGACAACCAGTTGCCAGACAAATGTTTTGACATTAAATGAGTGTACTGTATACGTACTTATTTTTGATAAAAATATTTCAGTTTAAGTTTTTTTTGTGATTGTTTTCCATATGATATCCCACAAGGGTTAATGGTCGTAAATGCGTTTGGCTTTTGTTTTTGTTTTAGAATCAATACCGCTGAAATGAGGTTTTATAATTTTATTTGAATATATTTAAAAAAGAGATATGAGGGGGGAATAGTATGATAATTAAAAAGTATAAATCCATATTAGTTAGAATACAAATATGGATTCATTGTATAACATGTCAGTAGGCATTTTAATAAAATCGCTTTACTATTCTAATTCAGTCGTAGATTGACATCAAGCAACTGAATTCGTAGTACAAGTTAACTCATGCTGAATATATTTATTACATACCCATTCTTTTCTTTATTGATGCATACATAAGATTCGGGGAGGCTTTTGTTGAATCAAGCATGTGATAAATAACGACGCAATCCTTTTTTATGTTGAGGGCTTTGCAAGGAAATATTATTGCTTGGAACTCTGCCCATATCATGTATTAAATGGCATAACTTATCCGGAAAAGTGTACGAGCATGAATATCTTCTTCCTTTTTTCTTGACTGCAATGTACTGTCTCTATTCTGTATATAAGACCAAAAATACGATACATATAATTATTACAAAATACTTTAATGGGAATAGAGAGACGTAAGTCTCTCAATTATTTATCATTATAGGTTTCCTTTGTCGAAATGGTTAATTTAAATTTTACACTATGAGATGGTCCATGATTTGTTAGGATGGTACTCATGCATTTCTATAATTAACCAATATAATGCAGAAATATATATGACGTATAATTTTTGTAAATATATATTTCTGTCCTCCTATTCCTTATGAGAAACTTAATATTTCTATATTTAAGACTTCTGTAAAGATAAACCTAGACATCTGTCCCTCAATTATCATACAAGAGTTTCTTTAATTTAAACGTTACATTATGAGGTGGTCAACAAAACTCTTTATAACGATATGTATAGATGGTAGGATTATGCAATATTAGAATTAACCATCTTAATGAAATGTATACATATTTATGAAGAATGAATTTGTATATAGATTTTAATCCTCCTATTCCTGTATAAGAAACTTAATATTTCTATATTTAGGACTTCTGTAAAGATGAACCTTTTGTTCCAAAATTACAATTCTCTCGAGTATATTTTTAAATAAAATGAACCGGAACGAATTAAGTTAAGCCTTATTAGCTTACCCCAAAAGCCTTCAGTTTCAACCTACCTCCAACTGAAGGGAAACCACCTGGGACCAACCGGATCCCGGATGTTTAACGGTAACGAAACGGAAATGACGTTTTCTCAGGAATAAATCCGAGTTTGATACAAATCTACCAGTTGACGGATTTTGATCAAATGATAAATTTACAAATCACCTCCGCTTCTCTACAGGAAAAGTCACGCTTTTACAACATATCATTTATTTGATTATGGATAGTGTTTAAAGGGACATCAGATCATACGAAAATGCGCTCCTAAAATACTGAATTGTACACCAAAATACAGTCCCAACCCAAATCTAACCTTTGCTGTGTGTTTAGCTATATTTCGGTGTACATGTCAGTATTTTTTATGTGCATTGAATTATTTTCCTTCGATTATTATTAGTTTCATTAAGTATAATTCATACGTTAAATATAGTTACTTTAAAAACGAATAGTTGTAAATTCAAAAGAAGAAGTCATTTTATATAGTATTTCAAATATACCATTTTTATGTTTTTAAATTACTTGTGGTAAATATAGTTATCTTAAAAGACATATAATATCCAAATATAAATACGAAGATAGGTGGACCTTAATTAAACCAAAGACAATTGCACGTATGAGAAAAAATATGGCATCCCTGAGGTTTCTTAAGGAAAGTTACGTGAATAATAATATAATATAATAATAAAAACAAACAACAAACGCATTCACGACCATTAACCCTTGCGGGGTAGTCAGAGGTTCAGGTGTCCATCTCCGCAATTGCGAAGGTAGTAATTCTATGGACACCTCTAACCCACGTGTTAACCAGATAGTCAGTACTCAATGTGACAGGTGGTCAGCCATGTCGCCATTTACAAGCACTAACTATTATCTGTTCGAAGAACAGATAGGTTTCCTCGCGATGTTTTCCCTCACCGTATAATTCGATGTATTTCGTAAATGTGTTTTTATTACGAAAATGTACATAGAAATTCATTAAAATTCATTTCCATTGGTACATGCTCAAGCGGGATTTGAACCCTGTACCCACTGATACAGAGCCAAGCCCCAAACAACTGAGCTACGTCGAATTACTGAGCTACGTCGAATTACTGAGCTACGTCGAATTTATAATAATATATACGTCGAATATAATAATAATATTTGGACATTATTACACCAATTGAACTAGCCCCTTGCTAAGTACATTTAAGACTTGTGTTAAGGGTAGTAGTCAACATAAATTTAAGAAATATATACATAATATATATAGATAAAAACATATATAATTAACGACTTGACTGGAAAGCAGAAGAAAATGTACGTAATACATACAACTAATGTTTAGGAATTGTTACTTACCTATACATAGCGAGAGTTAAGCGGAGGGCTTATTCACTTTATCAGATTAAGGAGCGTCTTGCGGAAGCTCGTTATAATTCAATATCGATTGAAGCGCTTTGTTTGAAATTTCTCTATATCTAAAATATTTTTGCATTGTACTCATATTACTGAATAACATTATAGTTATTAAAGTTATATTCATTTGAATTAATGACATTCACTCTACACAGATATAGAGTAAGAATACCTGGTTTGGATTCAATTAGATGAATTAATTTACTATGTTGCTAAATGATAATAATGCATATTATTTGATATCATAATGGTTATAATAGATACAAGCTGATAAGTGACCTAGGAGATATTATATCTCCGAGGTCCTGGAGTGGTCTGAAAGGGATTAAAGGACCTGATTGTATACGAATATGTATATGGTTACGTAGGGGCCGGCACAATAACATATGACAGTCAGATATACGCTATATTGAAAAAGGGTGACGTTAGGATTACTTATAACTGCCGAATGTGTATGAGATGGTGTATTAGTGTCAATGAAGTGCTCTGTCAGGATCGGGACAAATGGGGATCCGTGATCGCTGCCTACTCCTCTACAGGGAATCAGGCGTGATGTGTATGTATGTAATGTAAACGTATTTATAATACGCGTACAGCAGAGTTACTGTATCTACTACCACAGTAGACCTTTAAGGTTTTATCATGGGAAGCAAACACTATTAGCATTTCAAACCTAAAATACATGTTTTGCTTCAATTCTCTGGTACTTTCATTGCTTGTTATATTAGATCCCAATAATCCAGACACCACTCAACATATAAAAACAATAAACTTCCAACAACGTCGAATATATCGATACAGTAGGATATAACTCCTAACGAACCTAAATTGATAGCCTTCACCGATATACGGATAGTGGCAATAACATCCAATTACCCACCTAAGGTGAAAAACAATAGTGTTTGGAAACAATTTGGAAAGTTCCCCTTGCCAACTATACTAGTTTGGGAAATGGGCTTTTGTCCAAGTGCCTACATATAGATACATACGTATACTAACTGTGGAGGGTTATATATACACATATGACACTGTCTCTAAGGTATAAAACGTATTAAGTTTCGTGGTAAAAGTTATTAGTTAGGAGGTTACATTATAACTTGTCTACTGCTTTACTTGGTTTAGAAAGAAGTAAACAACTGAGCTTTTCGTGTGCTCTGAGCGAATTCACAACAATATGATTATTTATAATTAGTTAAAAGAGAAATGTATAAGCATTAATCATGTCCTTAGTTTTTAGTTAAGTATTTTTAATTAGTATTTAATAAGTGTCTTACTCGATTGCATTAGGTTAAACCTGTAATGATCGACGTGTGTGGATGAATAAATAAAAAAAGCTTAATGACATAAAAATAAACCATATTGCCAAATACTTCAAATGTTGACCATCATTCCTGATACTACGTGATCGATTCATTATAATGCTAAGTCTTTTCACTTGTAAGTATTCATTACCCATGCATACGTTGGGCGGTAATAAGCATAATATACTATATTGTATTGTACATTCTTAATAAAAAAGCAGAAGCTAATATATTGTATTTTATTTAATATTCCTATAAAAACCCAGTAAAAACGTGGTTCAAAAACCCAAGGAAATTTATGTTGTTACGCGAGCAGTCACATTGAAGCTGCAACTCTTGTTCTCGAGTGCCTCGGCAGCTCTGCTTTTAAGAGTGAATGGTACTTGTTGGAAACAGAACAATTTTGCTACAATCCAAACCTTAACGACCGCGGAATGGTGGAGGTAAAAACCTTATTTAGTGTCACTTTCTTATAAATCATTATTTAGTGTTTGCTTGGTAAACTAATTTATGTGTAATACAAACATTCATGACCTTTAATCTCTTTCGGGGTGGATAGAAGCTCAGAAACAAGAAAACATCTCCTTAATCAGATTTTAGCATGATGATTTGGATTTTGATGCCATTATGGAACAGTGGTAACAGCTGTTGGCCGTTACTCGTCTCCTACCACTTGCTGGGAAGAATAGCAGCTGGTTAGTGTAGGGTACTCAGTATGTTCAATTACTTATTTATATCATTGCAATTAAATAACATACGTTTACACTCATACGCCTGTTCAGGATTTAAGTAACCGTCTCTACGAAGATCTTTGGTCACCGAAAGTTTACGTTTTACTAATACATGACATAACTAAAGCCCACACATTATATCATAAACATGTGATTAATATATATGTATGTACTGTAAAACAATACGTTAACATACTAATCTCCCCCTCGACTGGATGTCAGTTCTTGAAAATATAGCCTTCATATGAAAAGACAGTATTTCATTTTTATTATATTACGGTGTCACGTAATAATAGGTGTTTTCTTGATTTATATCTTTCATATTCGGACGCGACGTGCACAGGTAGAAAAAATGTGTTAGTTTACTTTGCTATACTTACCTATGAAGAATTTTTTATCTTACAAAATGTAGTCTTAGTTCCCTTATTTATAAATAAAATAATTTACGTAGAGGTGAACATCGTGAGGCAGTTCATTTTTATGAATATGTCAATAATCAATTCTTGCATATGGCAACAATAAGCACGGCGAGCTTTCAGTCGGCATAAATATAGATAAACCGTAAACTCAAGTCTCTGACTACTCAAAGAGAGTTTACTATTCGACATAGCCATTATTTTTATCTAATCTGAATTTCGTAAAAAACTGCAATAACACTTTTCTACTACTCATGCTAAATGTAACTAAATCGACTTCATACTTGAAGTTTTACAGAACATTTTTATCGATGACTATCATTAACCATTTTTATTTACGACTTTTCAGAACATACCTACTCGTAGAACTTCTAAACTACAATAGTAGCATATGAAGCTTCCTCCTAAAGTTTGCGTTAATAAATGTAATGAAGTAAAACAACAACACAGTAAAATGACACGAACAAATTAGTTGAGAGCATAGAACTAATGAAGTTACCTTGTAGCGCAGCGTTAACAATTAGTGCGAGCTGTTTGCCTTTTACATTACTTTCATTCAGTCTCTATTTCTGTTTACATGCACTACTCTACTGAGTTGAGACTATAAATTGTAATACATTTATTATTACTTGCCTTCGAAAGGTTGCAGGTTCGTACCCTTTCAGAGCATTTACATAGGTATACATTACATACATACACATAATACCCGTCTCCCTACAGAGAGGTAGATAGATACTATTACATATGCACTACTATGCTACACTAGCACTATTAATGGAAAGTTAAATAATGTATTGAAATGTTTCCCTAATGTACGTATTCAAGATAAGTGCTCATGACATCGAATACTTTTTATGTAAACATTATCTAAGGAACCTTAGACGTTATAAAAACATTATAAGCTAAATAACAATTATTTCATCAATAGGTTATTAGTTGCCACCAATTAAGTACAGGCTTAAGATTAAAGCTACCTGGTTTCTTATTCAGACATTCCTTACCACCAATTCAGTCCTCTAGATCTTCACATTTTAGTATACAAAAACACATCCAAGCAACGAACAAGGCTTCGTTGGAAAAAACCCTAATGAATAAAACATTAGAGTCTAAATTTCCTGTAGCCAAACAGTACCAGGCCATTATGTCGCTATTGTTACCTCGTTGGCGACAACTTGTGAGAAAACGAGGGCTTGTGATAGCTGATAGCTGGCTTATATGAGGTACTAGGATTTGCGAGTGAAAGTGTAGCACAAATGACTAGTGAAACTGATGAGAATTATAGTTTGTAGATTTTGTGTAGGATGTAAGAGATGTCGCACAGTGTTAGAATGAGAAAAACTAGGTGGACAAAACCCCGCAAGCTATAGGAATTGTTCGAATTCATGTTATTTTTGTATTTTATGATAAATAAGACACTGTTTTGCTATAAAACATTATTGTTTTATTAATATGTATATATCTTTATCCGAGTACATGTGTGATTTTGTTGGTAATTTGCGAAGTAATGTAATGTAGGGGTCAGAAATCATTAATAAATATTTAATTAAATCAAAATTAGTAACATGACGTGATTTTTTAAATGTATGGCCTAATCTTGACTTTCTAATTATTTTATTCATAGCCTCTGCTGGTTCCTCGGACATTTGACCTATAGGAACTATGCAAGACTTTATCAATTGAGCTCCATGTACCAAAATTTTATGGACTGTAACAGGCATTACATACCAATCATACAACTGTAAATATAGGTTCCTAGTTATGTCACAATACTCTTGAAATTTAACGGTGTCGATATCGAGTCCAGAAGCGATAGTTCTTAATATAACAGAAAGCCTATAAATAAGTTGTTCATTAAGTCCAGTTATGGATGCAGTTTTCTTGTAATCACTTAAAAATCTTCGTGCAGTATTGCCGTCGTTACTTGTCCCATAACCGGGTTTTACTTTATCTATAACCAAACCTATCTCTTTAAACTTTTTTTGAATATCTCTCTTTCGGTTTTTAACTTGATCTTTCTTCTCCTCACCTCTGATTTGCCATTCTTTAATATCTAGACGATACGCTATGTTTAAAAGACATTCCATTGTTCTTATATATCCATGCAAAGACGAAATTCCATACTTATACATATTTTCATCAGGTTTTTTTTGTATTTCTGTAGTATTCATTTCTCGTCCGACTGATTGACAAATAAAGCATCGTTGAGACGACTTGGTCCCAGATAAGACATTACATATTTTGCCATCAATCATAGACAGTAATAATTTGTGAGTTACATGTATCTCATCTGTACCGAATGTAACTCGTGTTGGGTTCAAAGCTGATATATGATTTTTCATAGCCTCTACTTCTCTGGTTATCAACGCTGAAGATTCCTTTTCAAAAACAAACCTAACAATACGACAAAATCTAGAAGATGATGTTCTAGGATTTTGCCATAAAACTTTTTTAGTTTCACTACATATCAATCTGATAGGGACAAGAGATATGATGAACATATACTCATCTGTACTGTCTATGTTTTCAAATCTTTGTTTATAGATGCTATGGCCAGAAGAGCCGTCACAACCCCATTTATAAATCAATGTAGTATCTCCAGTTCTTTCCTCTATCAACGTCGATTGTAATATATCTCTGCAGATTCTTGTAGAAGTATGATCTAATAATGCCTGAAGGTCAACTTCTGCTGAAGTATCAGTAACTGTTATCTTAGCCACATCAGGATAACAGGTTTTCTTAATATTATTTATGATATCATAAGAAGGATATAGCAGGAAACCGCGTTCTTTAGCTTCTTGGTACATATTTCGATATTGAGAAGCAGTCATGTCATTAGCTAAATAAAATGCTAACGCTTCGTCTGGTGTGTAGGGACGCTGCTGCTTGGGTTGTATCTTCAAGTCAAGAGCTTTCTTATATTCCGTGGCACGCTCTCCCTGTACAGTAGAAAGTTCTTTTACTATTTTGGACGCGTCTCGCTTCCCAGCTGATTGCAATACTTTTTGAGCTGCATAGACAATTTTTTCGCCTTCGTATTTATCAACAATTTCTTGTATCTTCCTTTTCTTTGATTTTGCGGAACTTATTTCGAACGGTTTAGTTGGTCTACCACCAACACTAACAGCTCTTGGTGGAGTTGATGGTGGCGCTGATGGTAACAACTTGCTTTCAAAAATAACATCTTCTTCAAGCCACTGCTTATACGTGTCCAAAAATAAATCAGAACGTCTTTTCTTATGTTCCCACTTAAACCTGATTTTTTCACATTCTTTTTTTACAAATATTTTTAATTCTTGATCTACTTGGTTGCTACAGTCTTCTAAATGTAAAAGGGTCTTAAAAAAGTCTTGAATAGCAGATAATCTTTCGAAAGGTGACTTTGATCGCCATATATTGAAAATTTCAATTCGCTTTGGCTGACGAATACCTACAGAAAAAGACGAATTTCTCAATAATCGCATAAAGTCGCATGATACAACTATGTTTATATGAAAGTGTAATAAATTTACTATAAAAACTTATGTACTTCATTGTATGACAGTGTATGACTGCAACTGTAGGTCTATGGTTTCGTAGCTTTTTGTGCTAAAACGATTTACGCTTAGTATGTCACTTTGGTATGATACTATTGACCAATTAAACAATTAACCTTATCAATTTTGTATTAATTTTGAAGTTACATACCTGTGATTGACGCCATAGTAAGTTAAAATAATACAAGTTACTTTATAACAAAAATATATCGTTTGTAATTATCGTTCAATAACAGTTTATTTTTGCACTAAAAAATTATTGATAAGACGGATGACTTTCGCGAAGAATAATTCATTGGAAAGAAAAAATATTTTACTACCTTCATTTACAAATAATGAAATGTCTATCACAGAATGCGAAAATGATACTTAATATGCTATACTTAATGGTCAGTTTTGAAGGTTTTGTCTCTCTAGATTGTTTCTTTCTAATACTGTGTGTCGCTACAAATAAGTCATAAAGTGAAACGTATTAATATCTATTATGTTTATATTAAAATGAAATTGCAAAGAAATATCTTATATAATTACATTACAATATCGGGCGGTCAAATTGTTTTTTAGAAAGATTTCAAGGAAATATAATTCATAATTTTAAAATACGTTTAATTACTGAACTAGTCTCATTACATTCTTTCATCACATACATACTCACATAAATCTCACTGTTGCAAAAATATTATTGAGTATCTTAAAGACAGACAGTTACAAAGTTTAAGAACATAATAAAACTACTACTAATATCTTTAAATAAGATTTCAAACCAAACTCCATACATATAAACTCTCTTGTTATCTGTGCAAAAGGTATTCTTGAGGCTTCCCAATATTGCGTCGATAAATCAAATAAAGTGCTAATCCTACCCGAGACCCCGATATAATGGAGGCATTGTCCGCCCATATGTAAGGAAAGTATTTTAATGCGATCTATTATTTCCAAGATAGCTAGTTTTATTATAATAGTAAGGCTGTAGCGTTTTAATTGTATGAATTTTCTTAGTTATATTTATAGCAATCACGAGACATCTTTGTAAGTTGTTAATAATAAAAATGTTTTTTATATGTATGTATATACTTACTTTATTTATGCAATTTTAAAGCATCATCGTATAAGAAGACGCCATTCGTTAAAAAATATTGTGTTTTAAGCATTCTAGTTACAAATCAATTGTACCTATACATATGAAATACTAAGTAAGAGGTTAAAATTCCTTCGGTGTAGTAAAGTAAACATTTATCAATATTTTACATACCCAAGCAAACTTATTTCCTAACTTCTTTTACAGTATAAAAAACAAATATCGTTACTATAGAAACCCAACGAAATGCTGAAACAAAAATACTACGTTAAGCCTCCCTGAAAACGAACCAGGAATTGTAGTCAAATCTGATTACGTAAAAAAGGTTTTATAGGTATCTTTCGCTTTCATGATTTCCCTTTTTCTCCTTTACGATTGCTAGAAGATATATTCAAACAATGTTTAAGTATTATATGAATATAGACGTAATCTGTTTTATATCTTGTGATTCTGCACTATATACATTATTAAAACATATTTAGGTAAATTTCTCAATAATACTTAGGAGAATAAATGATTTCGGAGATTAAGGAAAATTACATATACTTACTGTTTTAATTTTCTAACAGTTTTGTTTTATTACCATTATACTCCTACAAAAATTTAACGTTGTTCTACATTTCTGCTAATAACTACTGTATTTTACAATTTTAAAGCAGCTTTTATAAATACAAATTGTTAGCATCTGATAAGAACCGCGGTATTTTTGAATTACACACTATCTATTGTACAAAGTAAGAGATACTATGTCTTTTCTAATTTTGTAGCACAAACAAGAATCCAACAGAAGCTCAGTCGAAGCCATTAGGCAGGCAGCGTGCGGAATACAGAAAATGATACAACCTTTTAAAATAGGAACTCGTATATTTACATAGCAAATATTTACAATATAAACCTCGTTGCAGACACAAAAGCACGAGCTTTTATTGAGCTACAAAACAAACTTATTCGCGAAAGGAAACCATTTGCCTCGACATCCAAGTAAATAACTTATTCCTTTAGAAAAACATTATTGCAAGTCTTAACTCTAACTATGAGATGCTCAATGTTTGTACCTCAGGCCCACACACATATGTTTATACTTTATCAGTCTATTTATACTATTATTATATAATCATTGCGAAAAACGCCGAGTATATTTCGTTTTTGTACTGTTAATTATTTGTTCGCTATCTACTAGAAGTAAGAAAAGTCTATCTAAACCTTATTATGAAATTTAGAAAAAGAACTGTAAAACAGTATTACACTAACGGTAGCAATACAGCTTAATTTTGTTCTTTGGACCTTCCAATACCATTTGTTTAATCTAAAACTACGAGCAGGTAAATTTGTTCCATCAACCTTAGCGGTTTGAGCTCATCACTTACTGAAATATCACAAAATACCTATAATTAGACCTATTAGTACTACATTGCTATGGAAATTCGATTTCTTGTTCATATATTAAGATCCTCATCCGATTCGGCGTCGCTCGAATCGTGCAAAGCCTTTGAAATCTCGTTTTCCACTTCCAAAGAGCTCTGCTGCTTCTCATCAACAGCCAATTGGTGATACGCCGTCTGTATGTTCCCGTTGTAATGCAATCCGCAGCACCCGTATCTTTTCAATACCATCGTTAACAAACTGTATGAAATAAAACTTATTGCTATGAAAACTAATATGGACAACACTATGTTTACTTTATAATGCCAGTTAGCCGTGTCGAGTTGCGGTAGAACGGAGTTCGGGTAGCAGTATAGTTTGAGGTCAACGTCGGAGGCGTTTGTTATTCGAGCGTCTTCGGGACACGTGATACATTGATGGCTGGCCGGACCGAAGCAGCTCTCGCATGTATAATGGCAGGGCAGACATATGAGCGGGGTCTTACTATTGAGCTCCATGTCGATAGATTCCAGAGACACGGTCTCATTGATTTGGTATCTCTTGGAGAGTCTACTAGCTGGTTCTGAAGAGAGAATGGTGAAGTTCCGCCTCCGAGAGCTGCGTTGGGTTAACACTTCGCTCGCGTATGTGCTCCCAGGGCAATGCAAGTAGCAGCGGCCTCCGTATAAGTGCAAACCCTTTGCGCATTCTAAAGAAAGAAGAAAACAACATTATTTTATAGCAAGCGTAAGGGTTGTTATGCCATCACCACCCGTCACCTTCTTGTCCATGCACATTCTCGATCAGGCCGAAGGGAAGCGAGAGCGACCGAAGAGCTAGTGTTATGGGAAGTCCGTAACCAAGGCAAGGATTAGATAATCTAATTGATTCGTTTCTATGAAGAAATGTGAACAGATCCCTTTGTTCTGAAAAGTATGAAATGTGTTTTTTATAAGAAGCTTTGTAACGTGGATTGTGTATAGTATTTTTAGTGGTATTCGAATGAGACGCCAGGAATAAGGAACCTTGCCGCTGATCTAAATTACGATAACTTAACTGAAATAAGCGAAAGCCAAGCTTTAAAGTAAGCATGCAAGCGATATTTGAACATTTAACATCGAGAAACAATATCATAATAATGCAACTAACTGCTATTAAAAACACGATCAGAGACAAGACTCAATCAAAATGAAACTTTGACTAGTTTGTTATAAAACATGTATTGTAGTTTTTCACATGATTTTCGATATATACAAACTATACATAAGATTTACACTTAACGATAACCATTGGTTAGTTCTGACATTACACTAATCTTTATTGGTTGATTTGAGGCGATATTAGCGATGCATACGAAAGATTTAAAATCTATGAAATGCTAAACTCGTGATCATAGTATATGTCACTCTTGACTGAGATTGAAACCAATTTAATAATGATATATGTTACAATGCAAAAACGAAAGTCAAATCAACCAAGAAAGAATGGTTACAAAATATACAATAAAATAACGAGTGAGCATATTTGTACAAATATCAAAATTTCAGTTAAGCTTAAGGCTATATCCACCCGTTGCCAAATGTAATGGAATCATACATAGTTACGTTACAATTAGATTACACTACGATGTATTGGCCATTTTCCTATACCATCACAACCACAAAAATTTAGCTTTCAAATTTTCTATTCAGTTCTTCTTGTGAAGATACCTTGTGACCAACATTCAATAAATATATTAACACTAGAAGAAAGAATACATTTTGTACAAAACTCGGGCCAAATAAGTACTTTAATCAATAGAGCACAGAAAGCACGGAATTATGAACTTGACAATGTCCAATATTACTTACTGGCTTTAAACATTTAATATTTCAATAACTAAGGAAATTAGCTACAACCGATATGTATATTTCAATTGGATAAATTAAACATTCGATATAAATTAACAAAGTATGAGATACACCTATCTTAAAACTAAAGTGACGCGTGATCTCTTTATTAAGAACACATGCCTTTTATGAGATTTTTTCAAATTACGTACATTTTTGTTCGTTAATAAATATATGAAGAATTAACAACTGATATGAAATATTGGAAACGTGTTCTTGGAACTAAAATATGCGTTTTCATTTAATATTGTCTTGTTTGTGATTCGCCGAATTCATTAAGTACTGGTCATACAGACATAAATGTAATAAATATTACCTGTTGGTTTGCAACATTATTGATATTCGAAATACATTATATTAATTCCTGGTTTTATATTCATGGAATTAAATGCTTTTAATACATATCTTTTCACTTTACATTTAATATTGAACACATTTTCCAATAGTAATTAGGTATGTATTATGTAAAATTATTTATGTTTAAAACCTTGTACATAAGGAAAGATGGTTATTAGGAAAGTACTGTACTCATTTACGTGTTATGTTAACTGATAGTTACATAATCAGAATGGATGTCTATAAAACTAATAAATCAACAAGAAATATAAGGATTATGGAAGATTATGCATGACTAGAATGCAAAATATGTATGCGGATTGGTATTTTGTAATAATAACAACAGTATAATAATGTTCTAGCTAACAAGTATAAATAAGACTAAAACCTTTACATAAGAAAAGCATTATATTACTGATTAAAACAATGTAGATATGGATAAAATTTAAGTATCATTATTTCTTATGGGAAGTACATGAAATATATTTTTGTTCACCAAAACAATGTTTTAACAAAATTGAGCCCTTAAATACTAAAATTAAAACAATAAAGAAGTTAAGTATATAAATTAAAGTTAAAACTAGGATCGTGACACATAGTACGAATAAAATTTACTGTTTAAGTACCTGATTTCATATCTTTTTACTAAAACAAATAATATATTAAACAATTTGCATACAAATACAATAACTAGTATCCAATCAAAACTGCAGTTGAGACATTTTGCCCTGGAATGAGTACTATATCTCACGATCCCAGATTCTGACACAAAACAACCTTCATCAGTTTTCCTTCATCGAAAATTTGCTCAATTTATTGAACGCATACCACCACCGGTTAAGGCGACGTCACAGCGGACTTTTAATTAATAATGGTACATTATATTAAATTTAGAACCTGGACGGTGCTTCACATGCCATGTTAACCCTACACTCGCCATACACTACACACAGTAAGGCCTTACTGAGACAATCAACTCGTTTCTTCACGTGACCTCACTGTATGTAGTGCCAAACCCTATACAGAGGAACTAGCAGTTAGTGCATACACGTGTTTACTTTTTTCCCTAATTTCAGTCTCTGTTAACCCTAGGTATGAAACGAGCATGAAGAGAAGCAAACACAAACCTAAGCACTGGTGTGGCGATGACGAGGCGAAGGTGGCACAGCCTGAAGCGACGGCGTCTCCTCGGTCGACGGAAGATCCGTCTTCTCGGATCTAGAACAAAATTTGAACTTAGAGTTTCCATGTATATTTAAATATTAGGGAACGTTGAATACCAAAGTTTGAATTTTATAGCTTCTAACTTTCTTAAGACAATTTACATGATACTAGCTTCCGTTGTTGCCGTAGAAGCGTCTAAGGGCTAGAGATAAATTGATCTGAATGCCATGCTTGTAAGCTCTCGATATTATTCCAAAGCCTTGCAACCTGGCTTGCAAACTTTCACTATACTTAGCTATCGCAAATCCGATGGCAATGTTTATAGTGACTGTAGTTTTAAGAGATTCGCGATTTATACTCATGATTAATAACCCGTGACCAAGGCTGCTGCAACGGAGCCGAAACGTCGGGTTAATAATAAAGGTAACTTTATTATATAAAAGCTTCCGCGATAAGTCCCGTTAGTTATTAATCATGTTTAAAGTGACTGTAAAGATATTATATCTTTAAGGTCCTGTACACCCTCAAACAGGGTAGAAGAATGTAAATGTATAAGTAATAGTTGAATAGTTATACTTTTACTTACCGCATGTGTATCGTGCCACACTGAACTAATATCATTTTCGAAAACATTATGTTTGTCATCCTGGTTCGGTTGATGACTATGACTATTCCAGGACCTTTCGACGCCCTTTTGCTCTGAACTCAAAGAGTTGCTGACTGGTCCATTTTCATCATCGTGAGGAGGTGTTTCAGTGCCGTAGAATATCATCTCCCATTGTGATAAAGGACCGACTGTGGAGTAAATAAGCAATGATTAGAAAATTTACAAGTTTGTATAAACAGTTTTAAAACTACTAGAAAGTTTTAATTAAGCTGAAAATCAATTAAATATATTTCTATTCTATTAAAATCTAATAGACACATTGCCAAAATTATACAAAATGAAATGCAACAGAATAATAATAATTATAAGTATCATACATGAATGAGATGAACATCTATTTAGAAAAAAAAAAGTTTCCGAAGCAATCTGCATACGAGACTTGAAACAATTAACTTAGGTATAAGTATTCCTTGCATCAAAAAAAGCTCTAATTACATAACAATTATTAGAAAAAAACACGAACGTACAGAAATTTTACTGAAAAAAGCAAACAAAAAATAACACAAATTACTCTAAAAAAACGATTACTAAAGCAAAATAAAAATCGAATAATGCAAGTCATGCAGCTGAAATCCAAACATAAGATTGAGGGTCTAACTATAAAACGAATCTAAAAGAGAGCAAACAACACCCATCATGCATATATTTCAGGTACCGTTGCCTTGTAGAGGTGCCGGATAAATTCTCTGTATTTTCGGATATTGCTCGAACAGTTCCGACATTTTACGATCCATTACATCCGCCTTGCTATCCTTCATATCCTTTCGTTGGCTTATTCTAGCCGTCGTCATTCTCTCTGTTGTTGTCTCTGTGTTTTGGGTCACTTGCTTTGCTCTCTGTGTGTTTCTGTTAGGGTTTTTTGAGTTCTTGTTCTTTTTTCTCTTGACCAGTCCTACAGAGTATGTAGGTGTGATCGGGACCACTTTTCCTCGGCTTTTTTTGCCTATTTGTATGACGACTGGACGAGTTGCATTGCTCTGTTTCCGTATGATGGGTTTTTGGAACTGAATCGGGTCGTTTTTGGCCGCTGGTGTGCTTGTTCCGTGGAATATTAAGGACCAGTCTTGCAATGTCACGCGACCTTCGTGTTAAGGGAAAATATTGATGTATACTCGATTGTTGTTTAATTATTTGACACAGAAATGTAACATATTATTACAATATTATGTATTGGATATCTAAATGGTTTATAAAAAATTACGTTTTTATTTGTATGTAGCTTAATAAATATACAAAACCTGTTGAACCTAGCATATGTGATATATTGTTACAAAATCAACATTGTAAAGTTAGTTTTAATAAAATATTATTAGTAGCCTATTCTATCCGTAAAAATATTGCAGCAAATAGAACCTAATATTATGATTCTCATCACTCCATCATTACACAATGATTAACCAACAATGGCAAGTATAGTTTTATCAATGAACACAAAGTACACTCTTACCCATATATCGTCCTTCATTATACACCTCGAGCTGCCACACTCCGATAGGTGACTCTCCCCACATATGCACCGACATGAACGGCCAGTTGGTGAAGCCGGCTCTTGAGGAATCGTGAGGCCTGAGCAAAGGAAACATAAATAACATAACATACGCTTCACGACTTGTGTATACACACTCCCTTTTTTTTATTATGGCGGGGTAGTCAGAGGCTTGAAATTTCGGAGGCATGTTAGGTATGGGTCATTCGAAGCCCGCGTATCACTAGAAAGGTAGCACCCAACGTGATAGGTAGTGAACCGTATCGCCGTATATAGGCACTGACTATTACCTATCCTGAGGGATAGGCAGGTTTCCTCACGATGTTTTCCCTCACCGTTAGCGACTGTAAATTATGTACGTAAATGAAAAACACATTATATTTCATTAATGTGTTTTTTTTTCTGGAAACATAAATCTTTAATAAATAAACTAGTAATAAAATAGCAGATGCAATTATATAACTTAGTCCCTTTCGGTATGGACAAAATTTCATCCCTACGGTAATGCATGCTTTCAGATTGTGACGACATTTATCCTGAACATTGGTAACAGGTCGATTCAATTGACCCCTAGTCCTAAATCAACTTAATCGGCATTTCGGTAAGAACTACACCTACTATACTACTCTAGTCGGTAAGAACTACACATACTATATAGAACAGGCACGGGTTACACCGTACTAAAGGACATAATAGCTCTTTTAACATAAAAGTTGGAGTAGCAAACACATTACTAAATTAAAAATTTGTCCAGCCTTTTAACGCAAACATTAACATTCATGTACAGAAGCCTCGAAATGGTCTCATTTAGCTTTTTGGTAATCCAGTATGTTTTTCCAAGTAAAAATATAATTAAAGTTATATATTTTGGTCTATGTATATCCTAAAAATGTCTAGTCCTAAATCACTATAACGACAAAGCTAGCAAAATACAGCTGTTTATATACAATTAACATCCTAGGCTATCACGGGAAATAGTTTGTATAATCTCTCCTAACATACAAAACAAAAATATTAATTCCAATACCATAAAAAAAACAAGTTCCACCACAGGAAAACAATTAATATTTATTGTTGTTCTAGTGAAAAAATATCGTTCGACCTATTTCGAACGAGCGGAAGTGAGTGAGAGAACCTAAATTGAATACTTAATGAATAATAATAGCTAGGACAATCAAATTAGTGAGTCAATAAATTAGACGTGGTCTACTGGAATAGAATGTAAAAATAGATGCTTTCTGGCTACATAGAATAACACTATTGAAGGATGAAAATAAGTCTTTACTATTAAATTATAAGGCACTGACACACTACACCTTTTTCATAAAAATAATACATTGCCGAGTATATAGCGATATGTAAGAATGTCACTGAAGTGAAAATAATTTGCCTGGAACGAGATAACTTCCGTGGCAGTAACAGTTAACCACTGGAATGCCTGATGTTACGGGTTCGATTCCCGTTGGAGGCAGATTTAAGAATGACACTTTACTTCGGTTCTTTACCGGTGGAGGCAGATTCAATAGTTGCATTTTACCTTAATTTTTTAGTTTGTATGTTGATTATAATGTATAAAATATATACATACATACACATCGCACCCATTGCCCTATAGACAGTAAAGTGAGATCACGGATCCTGACAAACTTCTTTGGTTTTCACTTACATCCATACACCTCAAACACACTTGAAGTACTCGTACATACATATATTATTTATCTATACCAGCTCTATCCACTTACCTTGGAGCCAATAAAGTGACCCTGGTTCCAGCTGGGGAAGTAAGAGCTATTCTGACATCACCGCGCCTCGCTGCTGACATAGTGACCCTCGCCTGAACGTGCTCCAAATAGTTAACACCTGGACACGCTGACACGTCCAGCTGAAAGTTGCAGATTAAAATGAGTTCACGGGTTTATTATGTCGTTTAGAACTGGGCTTATTTTGAGTTTGGGCTTTGTAAGCTGTTTTTTGTTTGTGTTGTGTGTGGTATTGTTGAGTTATTTATATGGTTTTGAATAAAAGTTTCGATCTTTCTGCTTGGGGAGATGTTTTAAAGATTGTATTCCTATGACGTACAAGTTATACAAAGTTATATTTTTTTAAGAATAGAAATATAGATAATACGTTATTTAATTGTAATCTAGACTTATTTGTAGGTATACTAGCTGGTTATTTAACAAAATACTTCTACTTTTTTCTTAAACCCATATACATTGATTTTAATCAATAACTAACTGTAACTTTTTTATTATAACTAATTGATAATTATTAACTTAACTATTTCTCACATTTATATTATTCAAATTATTCTCTGGGGTCTTTTATATATTATGTATAATAACATATATTAATGCCTTCTTCTAACAAATTCACACGTACCTGCAACGTAACAGAGCTCCTAGGCGGGACAGGCTTCTGCGAAATGGGAGCAGCCAATTCACACTTCCTCTGCGCTGGCACTGTTCTCCAACCCCTGGCCAGTCGCACCATTCCAGCTGCATCCAGCAAACCGTAGCCAAAGGAATGGGACACGTTTCTACCCACGCCGTTGACGCGCCATTCACCGCCGGAACTCAACCTTTCAGGACGAGCTGTTCTGACCACTGGTGAAGAGATAAATGGGTTAATGGTTTGGTGAGGTTGTAGGGAAATTAATGTTTAGTGTGAGGTCGTAGGTGGATATAATGAGGGTCGGTAAATGTCTGAAGCTCGAAACATCGAAAGAAGTTACCAAATGTTTGATTGTCATAATTGGTATTAGTACATGTCTAATAGCATGTGTGGCACCTATTTTAAGTGGGTTGAGGTAAAAGCAGACAGTAAATGTTTTAATATAAATATTACACTATAATATCATAATTATCTCAGTTTATACATACTCGTATGATGGCGATAAATGCAATCTTCACTCCACTCAATGTATAATACTAGAAATAATTTATCATATTAGAACAAAATCAATTATTAGGTATGAAGTGAATTTCCGTTGAATGTATGTGCGCGCCAAAAGTTTTTTTTATTTAATTTCCTTACCAATATGCTGCATGTCCCTCCAGGTTAAGTCTTTGTTGGCTTGGAGCGCCAGAGCGCAAATGCCAGCTGCCAACGGCGCTGATGCAGACGTGCCCGTGTGACCCATCGTACACGTGTGGTGTAAGTCTGTTGTTATGACCTGGATATAAAATAAATATTAAGTCACTGCGTACATGGTTTTCGTGGAGCATGGATGTCTGTAGGTGTTAGGTAAAATTCTTGTTACACATACTGTTAAGAAATAACCAATAAAATTTTCTAGGATATCAATTACACATAGCTAGAAGAATATTTATAGAAATTCATATTATATTGATAACAAACAATGACTATCAATAATGCAAAGTTTCTAATAATATATATGTACCAAACTCCCAAATCTAAGTAAAAGTATTATACAGTCATTACATATCCACCCACCTGTTTCTCATTCATAGCGCCACTACTATACGTAGCGGCGAGAGTAGAAGAACACATTTCGGAATACCAGGGCACTTCCCCGCGTTCTGTGGCCGAAGATATGGACAGCGTCCAGATGGAGTTGGTGTAGCCATCACAGTTGCAGTTGTCATGCTCTCTGCCACCGTTTCCTGAGGCCCAGACGAAGATCGAGCCTTTGCCGCGGCGACCCTGGTGAGGAAGGGTTTGATTATACATTTATTTATATATTGTACACAAAACTATATATACATACATATACATCACGTCTGATTCCCTGTAGAGAGATAGGCAGAGAACACGGATCCCCATTTGACAGACTGACAGACCACTTTCGCTTCGTTGACACTCATACACACTCGACGATAGGTACTTCTAACGTCACTCTTTGTCAATATGGCGTCTATCTGACTGTCATATGTCTTATACAAAACTATCTACATAAATCTAATAAAGTTATATACCTTGTGTTCTAAACATGCAAGAATTAATGATTGGTAAGTGTATGTATGTGATATATACGTATTTAGTTAACATTATTTCGTAGCATGTAGAATGATGTGACTTAAGGATTAAGGTTAATTTACTACTATCGGCTGTATTAATTTGTATTATTGGGCAATGTAGTTAGTTGCTACACGTATCTACAGTAACCCACACAAAACAAAAAGTATGTTTACGCTAAAAAAAACCCTGAGGAATATTATGGATGCTTCAAAATATTCACATATCAGTGGGGATGAAGACACCATATAACAGTAATTGCTAAAGATGTTACGTTATTTAGTCAACACAATAGCAGATGTTTAGATTCCATTCAAGTTGGAGACAGGTTGTAATCTATGTTCAAATAGAGAACTATAACGTACGTATTGAAATGGTATTAATGTTACATTGAAGTATGAAAGACGAGTTTATGTTATATGATTGTTATGTAAGGATTGAGTAAACCTAGGTTAGAGGTAGTCATAGGATTACTAACTACACAATTACGGATATCGATACCCTAATCTCCGATAATGTCTCAAGGGATAATTAGTGTGTGTTTGATTGTTTTTATTCCAGTAAACGACGACCCGACAACGCTATATACCAATATACCAAAAAGTTAAATCTAAGCATCAAACTTTCATTCAAACATTAATCAAACGGAACATTCCATGTAATCTGTTACCGTATAAATACCAACACAAATTCACACAAAGACGTCATCTAAGCAAACTTTTCATAAATTATTCATGTATCACGACAGTCTCTAATCATCCCTTCCTTTGTATGAAATTCTAATCTCACATAATTCTGTACGCATTACAAATATGTGTATATATTACGGCTGTATGTACGTGAACATAATTTATCTACGTGGTTACAAGGTTTATTAGCGAGAACCTTTGGCCCAAGTACATTAATGCTAATTGCAAAATATCAATTCAATATCAGATCAATATGTGAAGTTGGTAGTGGATGAACAAAAGTGACAAATATCGCCTGTTTAAAACGAAATTTGACACTTTCTGATATCAATGTGTGAAATTTGACACTTGCTAATCCACTACAAACTTTACACTATAACTGATTTGATATTGAACTGCGTTTGTGCTATAACGTATAAGTAGGCTTAAGCCCTTGATCGAAGTTGTTGCGGTTTGGTGGTTCCGCATGCCTAAGATTACCTGGAACGAGACTTCTCTGGTCTGGTTACAACAACGAAAGGTGTCGTGAGTTAATTAATATTTTCTTTTGTTAAGCTTAACGATATTATTCACGACGAAGGTTTGGGAAGTAGTTGGTTTAAATGTCTATGGATATCGTAATAACGGAGTTAGTGTAGTTGTTAGTGTGTAGTTTTAATTGGTATTTTTGAAAACATTGAAGGAAACTTACGTATATGATGATTTAAAGAGAAATGTTCAAGATTTGATAGTCCATCTTTGGTACTTTTGTATACACATATGTATTTCATCATTACGGGGGTGATTTTAAAATGTATGAGTATAATATAGGTAGTTGTATGCGTATAATATATAAAATTATCATTAGCTAAACCAAACCTCTTTATTTAGATCCTAATCATATAAGAAAAACAATCATAAAACAATACCTCATTAATTACTTTTGTGCATGTTTAGCTTGTAATATTTTTATATGATATAATAATACACCTAAATATACATTCACGTCTTTTAATCCCTATCGGGATCGACAGAACCTCGCAGATATAATATCTTGTAGATCACTTATTAGCATGAATTTTAGGGTTCTATGTCACAATGGAACATTGGTGACTAGTACCTAACCCATTGTCCCATAGAGTCTATTTAACTTTAGTCCCTTAATGGTAAATATATGTGTATATATTTAAATAGAAAAAAGACCCTTGCGGAGTAGTCAAAGGTTCAGGTTTTCAATCTCCGCAATTGCGAAGGTAGTAATTCTATGGACACCTAGAACCCACGTGGGTATATAAATAATACATAGTAGTACCTTAGTAACCCCCTCAATAAACGCCCTGGTCGCCAGCTCTCCAGGTCCATCCACCGTCTTCCCATCATCATCTGGACCCCAAGAAGCACTGTAAATGTCCACGTGCTGAGGGTTGAGGCTGAGAGACCTCGCTTCCACTGCATCTGTGACGTCTCCGTCTAACATTCTTACACCTGGAAAAAGGGTACTGGTAAGTGATATCTTATTTACTATGAGAGACCGGGTCATATCACGATAAATTGATAAAGATATTTGATTACCTTTATTTTGCCCGACGTTTCGACCCAGTTGCATAGGCCGTGGTTGGTCTCTCATAGTAAATAAAATGAGTATAAATCGCGAGTGTTTAGAAATAACTATGGTAAGTGATAGTCATTTAAAAAGGGTCAAGTTAGAAAAATAAATGCATACATACACATCACGCCTGATTCCCTGTAGAGGGGTGGGAAGAGATCACGGATCCTCATTTGTCCCGAAAAATATTAGTGATCTTAATTATTTACAAAAGGGTGAAGTTTGAAGTATTTAAGAAAGTAGAAGTACTAGTAGAATAAGTGAATGTAATTTTTAATTAGAAGTACCACCCAGTATGTATGGATGATAAGAAAGTCAAAATAAATTGACAGGATTGAGACAAATAGGTAATTTTTGATATATGTGACTCAAGAACAAGCTATAATTATATAAATGCTCTTAGAAACCTTTTTAATATGTAGTTACCCTTTTATGTATTATGAGACGCGAAATATAAATGCATTATATATTTATACAAGTCATTTTCATTCCCATTTAACTTTACCTTCACATCAGCTTTCACTATAAAAAACTACCAAGGAGGTTTAAACCAACCTCATAAACCCAACCAAGAAGTATTACCAACCAACACATTCAACTTAATTTACCCCCACTTTGCACTATAAAAAACTACCAAGGAGGTTCAAACCAACCTCATAAACCCAACCAAGAAGTTTTACCAACCTCCAACACTAGCTTCGTAGGCCACGCCCACTGCGCAAAGGGAGTTGTTAGCAGTAGCCGCGACCTCTCCGGCGCATCTGGTTCCATGGCGGTTGGAGTCAATGAGGTCGTACCGGGGCTGCGGGTCGCTGTCATGGGAGTTCACGTCGTATGACGCTGCGGGATCCTAAAAGGAAAGGTTAGTTGTAAATGTAGTAGTTAGTTGTAAATGTAGTAGTTAGTTGTAAATGTTGTAGTTAGTTGTAAATGTTGTAGTTAGTTGTAAACGTAAGTAGTACGTTGAGGTGATAATATAAATGAGTATCAAAAAGTGGAGATTGTTGAATAACATTAAGATAATATGCTTCTACATAGCAGATAACAGTGTCTGGTAATTTTACAACATACATACACATCACATTTTCCAGTAAAGGGGTAGGCATAGATCACAAATCCTCATCTGTCCCAATCCTGACAAACCACTTTCAGTTCATTGACACTCATATACCTCCTCCTACACACTCGACGTCTATAGGTATTCCTAACGTCACCCCTTGTAAATATGGCGTCTACCTGACTTATATTATTGTGATTGTACTCATCTAGAAACATTTCTGTTATATTTCCACGCATCAACTAGCAACGAACTCATAATACCATTTTATGGCCTTACAAATCCAAATCCCTAAGCCCAACTGTTCTACAAGACATAAAAAAGAAATAAAAACACGACACAAAGGCACCGCAACCAACACGTCCTATCATTTACGCCCTTATCCCGCTCATTACAAGAACAAAGCCACCGTAGATTAAAGCTTTAAACTTTAATGCCTCTATCTCACAAAGGTGTGTTTCTAATGCCATTTGCGGCTCCAAGCCTTTGTCATCAAATCGTGTTGGCAAATGGACACAAAGTGCAAGGCGATCAAATTTAAAAGGTTTCCGTTGGTACGACCGTTTCAGTTTTGCGATACACTATAATGTGTCGCGTTACTTTAGTTCAAAATGGAAGGTGTAATTTGGATTGTGCGTTAAATGTCTATGAAGTGAAAGAGGTTTTTTGTGTTTGAAATGATAATGTAGTGCTATACTGTTTAGTTTGAAGGTGAGTGTTGTCTTTATGTTTTTGGATTGTCTGTTATCTGAGAACGTTTTGGCTAACTAACATTCTGAAATTTATTACATAAGTATTGCTAACTAAACTACTAATATTCCTAACAAATTGCTGACTAAATATGACAAAAGAGACCCTTATTCTATTTATCATTCATACATATTGAAGAAATTGTACAAAGAGCGTTAGATTTATTTAAACTATTACCTATTAACAATTACTTATATTACACATGACATTTTAAACATAACTCATACATATTTTGTTGTAAATTCCCTACATACTTTACACATAGTTACATACAATCATACATCTTGTATACAGCATGAAGCTACACAGTTCACAAGTGAAAACACTTACATAATTAGCTATTAAATCCGGATGATCGGTTTCTAGCCCATCATCCAAAATGGTGACGACCACGCCCCTTCCAGTGATCCCTTCCCGCCACGCTGGGATCACGTTCATATCAAGACCTCCACCTCGGTTCTGGAAACAGTTAATGCATTTAATATACTGGCTACCTGCTATAGGATTATAGGTTGAATATAAATCTGCACTTTCGGAAAATTAGGTTTTATCTCAAGAATGTGTTTGAGGTGAAGTTAGATCTATTTGGAAATTCTTTAACTAACTACTTTCATTTGTTGGTATATTATACAGAAATCATGGGTAAACAAATTAAAACTAGAAACTTAAAGTATAAATAAAAATTGTATATAGAAAATATCTTTATCGTCATCGCTGTCAGAGGGTGGTAGGGTTTCGAAGTCGTTGGGATTAAATAAAATTTTAGTAAATTTCTCTTTACTACTACTTTGATTAAAAAACGCGTGTGTAAGATTGTTATTTAGTAAACGTGACGTTAATAACCACTGTCCTTACACTATCAATCACTTATTGATTACCAGAATAAGTACAATTAACGTACCTTACGGGGTTACCATAACCTTGGAAATATAATATCTCCTTGGTCAATATTGGCATATTATGAAGTTGTGATGACATTAATATAATAATACAAAAACAAAACAAAACCATCGCACCTTGCGGGACAGCCATTCACGTGTACATTTCCGAAATTGCGGATATATAAATAGAATATATTACTATTTTCAATTACTTACCAAATACCACATGTGAGGCCATTTTGGATCATCTAGTTTAAACTTGTAATTGTCCATGGACCGGATTCTCTCCCGTTCTCTGGAATTGGACTCTCTCTTCGAAGCTTCCCTTTTTAAAGACATAGATGGCACTTGTGGTTCTGTCTCAGCTGTTGACAAAAGAGATGGTTATAGCAGGTTAAATTTAAAGGAAAATATATCTATGATCTATAGTGAATTGATGTTGATTAGGGATCTAGGTGATACTATCGAGTCTCCGAAATTCTGTACGCCCCGAGAGGAATAAGGTCGTGAAGTTATATGTAAGTCTATGACGTTTAATTTGTGTTTGAATTTATATATAAGTCATTTAGTACTACGTTCTGCTACGAACCTCAAAAGAGATAAAAATACATGATTATTTCTATGGCCTATGCTAGTCTGGGACAAAAAAGAATGTTAACTAGCTGCCATTCTTTCTGGAATGTCATAGGAGGCGACCTAGCAATCCCAATAAGCATGCTAAAAAGTGACTTAGGAGGTTATATCTCCGAGGTTCTGTCCACCCCGAAAGAGAAAGGACGTGAATTATTTCTATCGTCTACATATCTTATTATCTTGTCATTTGAACTACGAAACCGCTACGAAAGTTATCTTAGGACATGATATGAAAGCAAATCAGTTCTATCGAACCTTCCCCAGTTTTCTATTAGCAGATGGAAAAATCCAAATTATATGAAAAAGCCGAAGCGTATTCAGCAAAGATCCGTATCTTTTGAACCGTGAAAATCAAATATCATGTCTACTACTATTCTCGTCATACTCTCGTGATACGTACGTAAAAATAATGATTAACTAGTTGTCATTCTTCCCGTTGTAGGAGGCGACTAAGGGACTAGGGATAAGTGGAATCTAGTAGGGCGATGGTCTAGCAATTTGTCACCAATGTTTCATGTGAAATCTTGTCCCTAATATCTATGATATAAAGTGACCTAAGATAGTTATAAGGTTCTGTCCCCCTGAAAGGGATTAAAGGACGTGAATGTATGTAAATACATGCTCTTTTCCCTACAAAGGGTTTGGCATAATTTCTTAAGGCATGTGTACGTGGTATGGAGAATAGAAAAGCACACATGTGAAGGTACACTTAGAAGTATTAATGGGTAATCTCTTCCTAACCCACTGAAGAGGTAGAAACATACGAGTTTATGTATGTTTCATTATCACAAGGTCAATGATACGATACGAAAACGATATGATCACTTAACAATCACAACGTTAATACTATGCCCGACCCACTAACAGGCTACAAAAAATTCATACACATCACGCCCATTTTCGGACAGGGGTTAGTCGGAGACCACGAATATAATACGTGTTGATATTATATCGTAACCACTAACGGGCAACACACATTACATATTCTCCTCCGACCGACTCCGACGTCCTTCGTGGTGCGATCAGTAATCGTGAGGTCCCGGGTTCCATTCCCGGTGGAGGCAGAATAAAGAATTACGCTTTCTTTGGCTTTCCAGTCTGGTCGTTTATTATATGTATATGCTATATATATGTCTATGTATCTATATACATATAATAAGACAAGTCTTAAATGTACTTAACCAGGGGCTAGTTTAATTGGTATAAAAGTGTCCAAATTATCATTGTCAAATTATATACATCACGTCGTATCCTACAGACGTTAAGTAGACAACTAATACAATAAGTGTTAGTAATTACCGGTAACAGTGACTAGAGTTGGCAGGAAGTCTCTCTTCTTCCTGGACAAAGCCCGCTGCTGCCTCACCCACTTCACTCTGGCGTCACCTTGCAACTTCCCGTGGTGGGAGTGGGCTGGGGTGGCAGATCTCTTCGCTACCTGGTGGTGATGGAAGTGGTAGTGGTCTGGGATTATCTGTGGAGGAAGAGAGATGATAGTAGCTTCTTTGTACTCGTACACAGAATATTAAAGTGTTACATTTAATGTGTTAACTTAATGTAGAATGTATATGTAAATATTTTTGTCACAATGTCGTTAAATGGTGATTGAGGGAACTATATGTAAAAAAGAATTAGTTTTGTTTATTCGTTCGAGGGTTTATTTTACGGTTAAACTCGATTTTTTTTAATACAATAGTGCAATAGTTGAAAAGCATTTAATCCGAGATTGGTTTACCCTTAATACTAAATACTGCGATAGCGTTGCTTATTATGTTGAGTATGTTTGGAAGCTATTTCTGAAAGTGTAATATAAACAGTACATTGATATGATATTAACCATATCCTCAAGTTATATTTTAACTTCTAAAGTAAGAATGATAAATCTATTCAAAAAAACAAAACTACATTTATTCTGCTATAATAAGTATGCGTACGTTAATATAGCTCCCTTATTTAAAACCCAATTTTTAAACAACTATGCACAGTTTGTAGAAGTAATGTTATTGCACTAAAGAACTACAAAAGATAAATTCGACGAGTATTCACACTAAACTATCAACCTTCTTCTAACATAACAAACCTAATAATTACACAACAAAAATCATTTCCTAGCCAAAAATAATACCACACATTACAAAACGAAGTTTACAAACCAAGAAACGACCCCCAATTAAAACGTTCACCCGTTTCTGCGAATTTTCACTCTGAACATGGCAACACAGCAAGCAGCTGAGAATCGCGTTGCCATGGTTACGGGAAGTTTCCCCCGTCGTAAAGATCCCTTTTGTACCATTACAGTAAATATGGCGATGTCAGCTCACCCACATTTCGACCACGCAGTGTTGTTGCCGGGTTTTAATCAAAAATATTGCGTTTTCGGCAATAAAAGTTTCATTTGGTGTCCGTTACAAAGGTTTGTCTGATTATAATTCATGGAAGGACGTGATTAAAACACAAATAAAGATAGGTTATTTTACTCGCGGTGTTTCATAGATGTATTAGAATTTAGAACCCACGAGTAATTTCATTGGATATTTTTAGGTTTCACTATTATAAGTCATGTTGTTATCACTATATTTTATTACCATCATTTCGTTCAAAAAATAACAATACATTATTTTGTTCTACGATAATTACAACGAGTACGCTAATAGCCTAACCTTCAAGTTTTAGAACAAAATCGTTCTTACATCATCTCACAAATAAGCTGTTTAAAATTAACAAGCTCTTGAAGGACTGAAAAACACGAAAAAACGTTTGAAAAACCTTAACAGCCTTTACCAAAGTTGCTATACAAAACGCTTCACCAACAAGATAAAGCCTTTGAGTAAACAACAATGCATCGTTGTCTAAATATTCCCAAACATTTTCATTATGTACTTGCTAAATAGACTGTTACTCTCTTGTTTCAAAGTAAATGGTTCCTTTATGTAGTTTGAAATTAGAAATGAGGTTTAGGAATAGTTTGAATTGTTTTAAAGGTTTTTAGTTTCGTGTAATACTCGTGTGTATAACACATCGCTGGATAGTTAGGAGTAAATATCGGCGTTAATTGTTGTTAAAGAAATAGTAGTTATATTATTTTTTTATAATAATAATCGCCGAGTGATTATATATAAAAGGTGTATATTGAAAAAACCCCCATTGAGTTTTGTTATTAGTTATCTTTGGAATAGTAAATAAATACACTCGTTAAACATTGCATTAATAAAAAAATAATTGGAACTTCATAAATAAATAGTTCCTATCTTTGTGTACTATATTTCAGGGTAGAAAACCGGGATATACTATCGATTTATATAAACAAAACAAACGCTTCCATGAGCTGACCAATGCGGGGTAATTAGAGTCAAAGTAATATATGTATGTAAAAATATTTTCATATCATCCACATCCCCCAAGGTACTTTTAAACGTTTCATACTGTTTACCCCTTCGTAGATTAACACACCTACATATCTACAATGTACCTTATTTACTCGTAATAATCTACGTAACCAAAGATAAAATATTTCTACATAATCTATTGGGATTATTTGGAAAACGCTTACGGTGAAGGAAAACATATCGTGAGGAAAACCATTTATCGTCTAAAACTGTATACACATAAGAACAGCGATACGGATTAACACTTTAGATTGATCATTTTGATCTTATCTTCACTGATATGGTTGTGAATGAGTTTGTTTGTAGATAAAGATCAGCTCTCAACGTCTTTATGGTAAAACTGCGATTTGAAGTGAGTGTATGTATCATAATGCAATGTAGATGATTAAGAAATTGAATTTTAAGTGTTTTTGAGCGATGAGCTGACAATCCATCACTGTAGTAACTTATAATTCAATAGAATATTTAATATAAAATAATAAACATACATACATATACAGGGTGGCGCATTCAAAACGGTCAGTATGGGAAAGTCAGAAACTATAAGAGATACGAAGATTTGTTCTTAGGAACCATGTCACCGATTTCGATAAAAATAAAAACTGCATTCATACTTTCTTTGAAAAAACAACTGTATCCAGTACAGAAATCGAACCCGGTTGCTTTGAAAAAATAAATTGGCCCTTTTCACTTTTTCTTTTTAAATATCGATTGTGTAGGTCTTAAGCTGTAAATGTCTCTTTTAAACATGATGTCGAAAATGAATAAAATGCATTGTTTTGGCATACTTTAGTTTATCATAGTACATACTCCGTAACAATATTCAATATTCAACAGACATGTAAAATTGTCTATATGGCTGTTTGTAGTTTTGTACTTCCCTACTTGTTACATACACTATATCATGTGGCATTAGCATTGCATTAATCCTTTAAGGAGGTTTTGTTATCTACAGTAATCAAAAACTAACAATCTATTGAAAAGACCACTTAAAGTGACGTGTTAAACCATATTAGAAAATTTCTTGTGGGATTACGTTAAGGATGAATTTTACAAAATAAGCTATTGAAGACCTAAAAGTAGCAATAAAGTCAATTGTAACGCAAATTCACCACATGAAAATACAAAAATCAATAGTAAGATCGTTACCTAAACGTGTTGAATATTGTATTGAAAACAACGGTGGTCACTTAGAAAACCTACTATGATAAACTAAAGTATGCCAAAACAATGCATTTTATTCATTTTCGACACCATGTTTAAAAGAGACATTTACAGCTTAAGACCTACACAATCGATATTTAAAAAGAAAAAGTGAAAAGGGCCAATTTATTTTTTCAAAGCAACCGGGTTCGATTTCTGTACTGGATACAGTTGTTTTTTCAAAGAAAGTATGAATGCAGTTTTTATTTTTATCGAAATCGGTGACATGGTTCCTAAGAACAAATCTTCGTATCTCTTATAGTTTCAGACTTTCCCATACTGACCGTTTTGAATGCGCCACCCTGTATATCACGCCTGATTCTCTGTAGAGGGGTAGGCAGAGATCACGGATCCCCATTTGTCCCGATCCTGCCAGACCACTTTCGCTTCATTGACACTCATACATCTTCTCATACACGCTCGGCGGTTATAGGTAGTCCTAACGTCACCTTTTTTAATAATAAACATTTAATATATTATCATCCGTAATGAAAACACATCTTTTAATCATAGAAAAGTCAAAAAAATTTGTCTTGAATGCTTTTTATTACTATAACTTTAAATATAAAGACATCATCACAATAAATATAAATGCATATGCATATAAAATATAAATGCATCGACACATTCAGCTTTATTGAAAAAGAGTGACGTTAGGAGTACCTATTACCGCCGAGTGTGTATGATGTATGAGTATAAATGAAGCGAAAGTGGTATGTCAGGATCGGGACAAATGGGGATCCGTGATCTCTGCCTACCCCCCTACAGGGAATTAGGCGTGATCTGTACGTATGTAAATTCAGCCATACAATTGATTTAACAATTTTTTACCACTATAACAACAATAGACGTATTTTCCGCCAACCAACGTGTTAATCTCGTTATCACGAACAGGTG